>CM040241.1:175960745-175987786 GCA_022545495.1 Chrysanthemum lavandulifolium | reverse complement strand
GTGAAGCCAGATTCATTATATAAAAAACTAGAAAAGAAAATCAGTAAAGATAAATTTAATCGACGTTCGAGCGGTCGATTAGCTCTCCCACAGTTTACTTTAGAGATGTAAACCAACTCTTACTATAACATATTATTATTTAGAAATTCATAATCTTTAATTAAGATCCGCTTTCTAACAATTAATTCAATGATAACATCATAATTAAAACTAATTATTAACGTAATAATACAATACTCAGGGCCTAACATTATTTCCAGCCCCAAAAACACTTTGTAACGTGTTGTTGAGTGATGTCAACCGGCTCAAATAAACAAAAAAGTAAACAATTAAACACACAAAAATAGCAAAAATAGTATACCAAGATTCAATCAACGTTCGAGAGGGTCCATTAGCCTCAACGGTTTACTTCGGAGGTAAACCAACTCTCTGATGATATAAAATCACTTTATCATTATTCAGCATAATCAACCACCAATTATAAACCTAGGTAATAGATTTCTAGATAAGAATACATTCTTATTTAAACCCTATATCCTGATCTTATGATAAGTAAGCGTGTAAAACGCATCCAAAATTATGAATAATGTCTTCATAAGAAATCGAGATTACATCATATACTTTATGACATGTCAAACCTGAATACCATACCATCATAATTGATGTCATGATAAAGAAATCCACATAAATTTATTGTATATACTTATAATTTGCCTAGTGATGCAAAGATCATGAAGGAAGTTAAGGATTACCCATAATTGAATTTTATATCTCAGGTTTCAGGTTCTGCAGTGCGACTCTCACTTTGATGCAGTTTCCTGTGATGTAATAACATAATCACATTTACACAAGACTGCAATATACTAAACACCTTCAAATTTTGAATTAAAGCCTTAAAACACATATACACTTGACGTACAAAGGTTATCTTAATTTTCAAATTGTGGCAAGGATACACGGCAAGCTTCACTAGTATCTCTCCATTCTTCCCACTTACACTAATAAACATACAAATAGATGTAACATTAATTCTAACCAAACAATACATTAGGATAAACTTGTTGAAAGACGGAGACTTACCCGATTCTTCCTTGGGTGTCATCTTATGAATGTCATCATTTTCTAAATAACTTTGTATTGCAATGCCAAAAGTAAGTATTGAGTTATCCAATAAATTGTCTAACAAAATTTATGAAAATACCAAAGAAATTAAAGACGCCTTTTCACGGGAAAGCCATATGATCTGTTAAGCTCACCAGAATACTTGACACGATATTCTACTCTTTACAAACACTAATAATACACTTTGGGAAACCTGCGACCCAAATCTTTTTTAAAGCTAATTATTTAGTAAACCCATTAGGGATAGAGCCTAAGGGAGATCGACCCATTCATAAGTGAACAGATAAAAACTCACACCTCTATAAGAAATGAGACAGCATTCTCAATAAAGTATGTAGATTAAATTAACCAGGATAATAAAAGTCCCACCACTCCAGTTCAAGACCTAGATATGTTCTATGGAAGAAGATGTTAGAACTAAAAAGTATAACTGGGAATGTTGTGTAATTAGGCGAGGATACCAATTATGTAGTAAATTGTGCACTTTGCATGATCCAGTCAATATAGACATTCAACCTAGTTATTACAGATGGCGTGTGACTGAAGCATTTGGGTTTGTTGTTTCTTAAGTATTAGCACAAGGATTGGCAAATGCATTTCTCTTTCCATCTTTCGTGATTTCATGTATTTTGTATGGTTCAGGTACTTTTCTAACCGATATTTTACGAGAATGATAACATTTTGATTCATGCTTTTAACACATATCTCTACACTTCATGCCACAAACCCTTAAAAAGGAATAAAGGTTAGTGATAACTGATAAGCATTAATGTAGTGCATAAGCCTCTTAAAATGTGTGAAATGTCAAAGACAACACTGTTACACTGACAAAAGTAACCATGATATACTTGGGGAAAGATAAACGCAAATCTAAAGAAATGTCAACCGTATTCTAAGCATATAAAAACTTTGAGCAAATTGAAACGCAAGAGCTAAGAAGGAAAGACAGGAACATCAATATTAGTTATGGGTTTCTAACTATAGACTGCAATGGTTGTCATAACAACCAGCTTCGATAGTGTGATGAAAAGCAAATCAAACAAACAATACAGTAAAATAATAGATTTAATATACATTCGTGAATTAGACGAGCAATCTGAGACACATAGTTTACTTTCAAGAGGTAAACCAACTTTCTAAATACTATTTATAACACTATTCATACATTTATGGGAAATAACATTCATGGTAAACTGTAATTCCCAATCTTTATATAAAATTAAAAAAATCTATAAAAAGTCCTAACCACTATCTAAACTAATAATTTAATAATATAATCACAACGTAATTAATATAATAATACATTATTCAAAATCTAAAGATAAATTTAATCGACGTTCCAGAGGTCGATTAGCTCTCCCACAGTTTACTTTGGAGAGGTAAACCAACTCTTCCAATAACATATGTAACATATGTAACATATGATTATGTATAAAGTCGTAACCCTTATCTAAGATTCTCCTAATCTAATAATTAAATCAATGATATAACATCATAACTATAACTGATTATTAATATAATAATACAATACTCGTAACATTAGTCCCAGCCACAAAAACACTTTGTAATGTGTTGTTAAGTGATGTCAGCAAGCTCAAATAAACAAAAAAGTAAACAATTAAACACACAAAATAGCAAAAATACTAAAATAGATTCAATCGACATTCGAGAAGGTCCATTAGCCCTCCAACAGTTTACTTTCGAGAGGTAAACCATCTCTTTTGATGATATAAAATCACTTTATCATTATTCAGCATAATCAAGCATCAATTATAAACCTAGGTAAGAGATTTCCAGATAAGAATGCATTCTTATTTAAACCCTATATCCTGATCTTATGATAAGTAGAAGTGTAAAACGCATCCAAAAAATTATGAAAAATTTACATCATATATTTTATGACGTGCCAAACATGAATACCATGCCATCATAGTTGGTGTCCTGATAAAGAAATCCATATAAATTTTTATATTATACTTATAATTTGCCTGGTGATGCAAAGATCATGAAGGATTACCCATAATGCGAATTTTATATCTCAGGTTTCAGGTCACAAGGCAAGGAAACAACTTACTGTGTTTGTGAACATCAAGCCTTTCTTCAGATTCTGCATAAACACTTTATTACAAAGGTTACCTTAATTTTCAAAATGTGGCAAGGATACACGATAGAAGCTTCACTTGTATCTTGCTCCATTCTTCTCACTTGCACAAATAAACATACAAATAGATGTAACATTAATTCTAAGCAAACAATACGTTATAATTAACTTGTTGAAAGGCGAGACTTACCAGATTCTACCTTGAGTGTCATTTTATGAATTTCATCATTTATAAATAACCTGTATTGCAATGCCAATAAGTAAATATTGAGTTATCCGATAGATTGTCTTTTCATATTTATGAAACACCAAAGACATGAAACACGCCTATTCATGGGAAAGCCATATGATTTGCTAAGCTTATCAGAATACTTATTGCGACATTGTACCGCTACAAGCTCTAACAATACACTATGGGCAACCTATGACCCATATCTTTTTCAAGAAACCGGTTAGGATGGAGCATCAGCTGGATCGACCCATTCATAAGTGAACAGATCAAAATTGACACCTCTATATAAGACATCAGACAGCATTCTTAATGAAGTATATCATTCTTAATAGAGTATGCAAACCGAATTAACCAATAGAACAAAGTCCCACCACCTTCAAATTTTGAATTAAAGCCTTAAAAACACATAAACACTTTACGTACAAAGGTTACCTTAATTTTCAAAATGTGGCAAGGATACACGATAGAAGCTTCACTTGTATCTTGCTCCATTCTTCTCACTTGCACAAATAAACATACAAATAGATGTAACATTAATTCTAAGCAAACAATACGTTATAATTAACTTGTTGAAGGCGAGACTTACTAGATTCTACCTTGAGTGTCATTTATGAATTTCATCATTTTATAAATAACTGTATTGCAATGCCAATAAGTAAATATTGAGTTATCCGATAGATTGTCTTTTCATATTTATGAAAACACCAAAGACATGAAACACGCCTATTCATGGGAAAGCCATATGATTTGCTAAGCTTATCAGAATACTTATTGCGACATTCTACCCGCTACAAGCACTAAAAATACACTATGGGCAACCTATGACCCATATCTTTTTTTCAAGAAACCGGTTAGGGATGGAGCATCAGCGGGATCGACCCATTCATAAGTGAACAGATCAAAATTGACACCTCTATATAAGACATCAGACAGCATTCTTAATGAAGTATATCATTCTTAATAGAGTATGCAAACCGAATTAACCAATAGAACAAAGTCCCACCACTCTATTTCAAGACCTAAATAAGTTTTAGGATGAAGAAGTTGGCATTAAAAAGGATAACTGCAAATGTTGGGTAATTAGGCGAGGAAGCTACTGACATTTTGTATATTGAGCTGTCTGGTGACTTTGCATGATCCAGTCAATAAATGCATTAAACCTAGTTGAACTTGTGTAAAGATAAGCGCAAATCTAAAGAAACATCGACTCTATCCTAAGCATATAAAACTTTGAGCAGAATGAAAGCATAAGAGCTGGGAAGGAATTACAGGGACATTGACTAGTATTCATTAAAACATATATCTTCTTTTAATACATCATATTCCATAAGATCAAATGCAAGATGGATACTTGATCAATATTATTTAAGTACAGATTTCTAACTATAGACTAAAATAGTATTCAAAACAACCAGCTTCAATATTGTGAAAAGCAAAAAAAAAACAGCAATAATAGTAAAGATAGATTTAGTCTACATTCATGAGGTGTGAGCAGTCCCGACACAATTAATTTACAAGAGGTAAACCAACTCTCGGCGGGTAAAGAGATTCAATCCACAAAAATCAGAAAATGAAAATCAGTAAAGATAAATTTAATCGACGTTTGAGAGGCCGATTAGCTCTCCCCAGTTTACTTTCTAGAGGAAAACCAACACTTCCAATAATAAATATAAACCATATTTATAGATTTTGTATACAAGAATGAAGAATCCATTCCTATAATAATTTTAACTCTAATCTCTATCTAATGGAGTCGTAACCTTTATCTAAGATCATCTTAATCTAACAATTAATATAATAATATAGCATCATAACTATAACTAACTATTAATACAATAATACAATACTCGGGGTCTAACATTATTCCCAGCCCCAAAAACACTTTGTTAAGGTGTTGCCGAGTCATGGAACCATCTCAAATAAACAACAAAGTAATTAAACACAAGAAATGGTAAAATAGCATCAATGGACGTTCGAGAGGGTCAACAGTTTACTTTCGAGAGGTAAACCAACTCTCATGATGATATAAAATCACTTTATCAAAATTCAGCATAGTCGAACTTCAATTATAAACCTAGTTAATAGGTTTTTAGGTAATATTAATAATAATACATTCTTAATAAAACCCTAATTCCTAATCTTATAATAAGTAAAACATATCCAAAAATGATTAGTATTTAGTAATGACTTAATAAGAAATCCAGATAAAAAAGTCCTAATCACTACCTAAAATCATAATTAATATTATTATAACTCCTACGTAATTATTATTGGTGTAATAACATAATATTCAATGTCTACCGTTATTTCCACACCCTCCCTCGAAACATCTTGTTACTGTTCTAAAGGTGTTGCTAAGTGATATGCACCTTGGCTCGAATAAACAAAGAAAGCGGACAATGAAAGAAAATAAATAGCAAAGACACATGCTACGAACCGGCCGAATAAACAACCAAAGCAAACAATAAAACAAACAAAAAGTAAAGATAGGTCAATCCGCAAAGCAGTTAGAGAAAAGAAATTAGTGGAGATAAATTAAATCGACATTCGAGAGGTCGATTAGCTCTCCCACATTTTACTTTTGAGAGGTAAACCAACTCTACTAGTGATATATAATCACTTTATCGATATTTAGCACAATCAAATTACAAGCAAACCAAAGTTATAGATTTTTTATACAAAATCTATTACTAATATAATTGCAACTCCTAATCTTTATCTACAATAGTCTCTATATTATAAAGTTGTAATCATTATCTAAGACTATCATAATCTAACTAACAATAAAATGCATAATATAACATCATAAATACAAGTAATTATTAAAATATACAATACTCGAGTCTAACATTATTCCAAGCCCCAAAAGAACTGTCAAGGTGTTGCTGAATGATGCAAACCGGCTCATATAAACAAAAAGTAAACAATAAAACACACAAAAATAGTAAGAATAGATTCAATTGATGTTCGAGAGGGTCAATCAGCCCTCCAAGCAGTTTACTTTAGAGGTAAACCAACTCTCCTGATGATAAAGATCACTTTATCATTATTCAGCATAATCAATTTCAATTATAAACCTAGTTAATACATTTTAGATAAAAATGCATTCTTAATAAAACTCTAAATAATAATCTATTGATAAGTACAACGCAAGAAAAGTAATGAATAAAGTTTTAATAAAAATCCAGATAACATCATATACTTTATGATAAGTCAAACTGAATACCATACTATCATAGCTGATGTCATAGTTAAGAAATCCATATAAAATTATTGTATTATACTTAAAACTATAATAGAATAATGACATTCTGGTTCATGCATCTAACTAATATCTCTAAATTCCAAGCAACAAACCCCTAAACAAAGATAGATGTAAGCGATCGGCATTAATGCAGTGCATAACCCTATCTTTTAAAAACGTAAAAAGAAACAAGTGCAAGTAATTAAAGTTAAGACAAATATGTGCTTTTGACCATGTCTTGAACTTTGGGATAACTCAAAGGAAAGACTTAAAGAAAAATAAAGTTGAGGAAAGCTATACCTTTCTGCTTGTGACCAACATAAAGTTTACCTCTTGTTCTTTCAGTGATTGCAGACTGTAACATTAGATATGAAGGGACCTTGCGAAATGAGACATAACAAAGGGCCAAGACAACTGCAACACCAAATTTGACCAAATTATATTTATCCAGGAAATGACAGACATAAAGCAAAAATACTGTCATTCATGTGACCATTATTATTCAAACTTCCTCCACGTCATAATAAACATGATTGTGGTGTTAAATGCCAAGGACTGTATAGTTTACAAACATTGTCTATTGTGAAATGAACACCTACGATATGCTCCTCACTTTCTACATCATAGCATTGTTTTATACTAATCAATTCTGAATTTACGTTGTAAGATGTACATCATTATCCGTGATATGACTTCAAAACTGTACCTCATGATGCAGAGAACATACAGGTTATTTTAAGGTTACCAGAATTCAAATTTTTATCTTGAGTTTTCAGGTAACGACTGTTTGTAAAATTCTATTAGTGACCATTTTCTTCACCTGCAAAGACACCTTTCTGGATGCCATAGGGCTTTCTGATTTTACAGAAAAGATGATGCAGTTCAGTGCTCACTTTGATCCGCTTTCCTGTGAGGTAAATACCATAAACACAACTACATAAGACTGCGAAAGAGTAAGCATTAAAGAATTTGAATTAAATCCTTAAAACACATATACATCAGAAAACTTATTTGCAGTTACCTTAATCTTCAAAATCCGGTATGGACAACGAGCAAGCAAGCGATAGCAGCTCCACCAGTATCCTGCTCCATGCTTCCTACTTGCAGCAATAAACATACAAAGAGAAGTAGCATTAATTAACTTTCAAAATTATAATTAACTTGTTGAAATACGGGGACTGTGTGAATTCTACCTTGAGTATTGTTTAATGAACATAAAAGACTTACTAAGATCTACCTTGAGTATCGAATAATCAGATAGATTATCCTTTAAAATTTATACCACTATCTAAGACTAGTAAAGAAGCCACAGCTGTAAAGAAAGTTTTGTAAGCAATAATTTCCTTGTGGTTTAGTAAAGAAGCTTCTCAAATGACTTTACTGCCACAAAATTGGAGTATAGTATAAGTTTCAAGTCCAACTTGATAAGAGTGTACATATAAATTGTAAGAAAAGCACCTTGGAATATTGGAACTTGCTTGATATAGAAAGCTCTTTCTACCCCATTCTCAAGTTTATTGCTTTTGGAGTTAAACTGATCAATCAAAGTATCTGGCCAGAAAACTAACAGATAAAAATACAATATATAAACTCGTCTATCAACCTAAATATGAAAATGCACCAGATGAATACAAATATCGTTAACTTCACAAGCAAACAGTAATGACATGCGGACTCTCAAATAACGCCTGCATTTAATAAGACATAGCATGCATACACCAGTAAGTTATAACATGATATATACAGGCATACAGCAATAACTACTGGATGGGAAAAATCTTCTGACACATAAGAATTTCAAAATGCAAAACTCAGATTCAATACAATTCTCTAAGCTTCATGTATAAACACACTTACCGTACATACCCATTTTACTTGGTTAATCTGATGTGACCCTGTGTATGAATGCACTAACATTTGAAATCTCAATACATATTACATAACCATATTTATTCATTAAAAGACCTAAACTAAGATGTTATATAGACAAAGTTATGTTTTTAAGAGGCTTTCAGCAATAATAATACCCTTATGGACTTTCAACCCCATCGACCCCTTTACGTTCTCTTAAATGTAATGTCCCCTGCATCGACTCATTCATACGTAAATGGGTCAAACTTAACACCCTACTATATATGTACTCTACTAAAAGGATAATACATCCCTGCCAACAATATTCAGACAGGAAACACAAGCGCGTGTGCTGTAGAACACCCTACCTCGCGTGCTAAAGCATAACATAATTGTAGCCAAGATGTCAAGATTTTGGTGCATATTCTAAAATCCAAATCATGACAATGAAAATTTTCTAGTACATGTACGAGGTTTTTATTAATTGTGACATACCAGGGATGTCTTCATAATAGCTGTAGCCGAGGCTGGTCATACATTCAACAAATGAAGATAAACCGTTGAGCCACATGCCCTCTTCACCATGACACCATCTACAAGTACATTTAAGTGCTACAACTCAGTTTTTAGCAATTAATATATATCAAGCTTCAGTAAAAAAGATTTGATCTTTGTGACTTTACCATTTCTGATTTCTTAATTTTGATCTGTAAAAGCGAGAAAGCATTAGAGCACTTGATGTGCATTTTCTCTAAAACTTCCACCGACGAGTAACCGTCGTGGCTGATAAGTAATGATTCTTATCGGTCAAAAGTGACGGTTTCTTGGCAGTGATGGACGGATGTGGAGCTTTTTGGCGGTCAAAAGGGTGGCTTTTGGTGGTCATCGTGGCGTTTCTTGGATCGTGAAGGTTTTTAGGGACAAAATGAGTGGTTTTTGCGGTTTTAGTGGACAGTACAGGTGGTTTTGCTGTTAGAAGTAGCGGTTTCTTGGTAGTCAAAAGTGGCGGTTTATTGGCGAAGATGGACAAAAGTGGAGCTTTTGGAGGTCACAAGTGGCGTGTCTTGGAAAGTGACAGTTTTAGAGGAAAAATGAGCGGTTTTGACTGTTTTAGTAGACAGTACAGATGGTTTTGGCTGTTAGAAGTGCGGTTTTTGGCTGTTAGTAGCGGTTTCTTGGTAGTCAACAGTGGCGGTTTATTGGCGATGGACAAAAGTGGAGCTTTTTGGTGGTCACAAGCGGTGGTTTTATAGCAGTCACAAATGATGGTTTTGGGAAAGTGATTGCCTTTTGGGGTCAAAATGAGCTGTTTTTTGCAGTGGACAGAACAGGCGTTCTTTTGGCGGACAGAATTAATAGTTTCTTGGCGGTGGCGGACATAAGTGGAGCTTTTGGCAGTCACAAGGGTGATTTTCAGCAGTCACAATTGGCAGTTTTTGAGAATAGGACGGTTTTTGGGGGAATAATAAGCGGTTTTCACGGTTTTAGTGGACAAAAGAGGTGCTCTTTTGGCGGACAGAAGTGGAGCTTTTTTGGGAGTCACAAAGGGTGATTTTTCAGCAGTCACAAGTGGCGGTTTTTCAGAAGGTGACTGTTTTTTGGGGGACAAAGCGGTTTTAGTGGACAGAACAGGTGCTCTTTTGGTGGAGAGAAGTGGAGCTTTTTTGGCAGTCACAATAGTTGGTTTTTCAACAGTCACAACTAGTGGTTTTTCAGAATGTGACGGGGACAAAATGAGTGTTTTTTTGGCAGTTTTAGTTGACAGCAGAGCTGCTTTTCTGGTGGACATACGTGTTGGTTTCTTAGCCGACATAAGTGGTGGTTTCTTGGCTGTTATGAGTGATGGTTTCTTGCTAATCAAAAGTGGCGGTTTCTTGGCGGTGATGGACAGAGGTGAAGCTTTTTTGGTGATTTGAGTGTCAAGCTGAAACCTCCTCATCCTTCAAACGCGAGAAATTAGCTTCAAACCAAGCTCTATCGGCATCATTGTACCTAAACCACAATAAAGATAATATAAGAAAACGTGAGCCTTATTAAGAAAAAGGTTAAAGAGTCAATTGTCTACCTCATCAACAGTCTCCATTTTCTCAAATTGAGGAGATAAAATGGAAAGAAATGGACTTTCACATTCTCGATCCGCAACTTTGCATCTACATCTAACTAAAGGAGTAGCTGATGTGTGATTGGGTCGTGCAAACAAATCTGAAATGATTAAAACAAAACAAAAAATCAGGTTACATACCATTTTGCTCTAAAATATTTCTTGCAAACGAGTTATCCATCTAAAACAAGTAATCGGCTCAACACAAGAGGATCATGCTTGCTCTTGAACTTGATATATATTTAAGAATGATACTCAATTTGAGACAACATAAAGAAGTTCTTGACAATGAGTCACACACAGAACCGGATAATAAAAGAAGAAAATGGGGTTGGAACAAGTGTGACCAAAGAAGTATGTCAAAATGAGACTCAACTTCAAGTGTTGAGTGAAGCAAATTCAGAAACGACATGATGAAGTTACGAGAACGGGCCACATGAACAGAACCAGATAATACAAGTTAACTTAGGTGACTTAGATGAAAAAGTTCAAGAAGACAACGAGGTTGAAACAAGTATAGCCAAAGAGGTAGGGGATTGATATGTACACGGGTGACTTTACTTCACACACAGAAATTTAATGTTCATTGACTCCAATGCCCTTACTTATTTTGACCAAATTATTTAATTTTATTTTTGACAAAATCACTCCTGCATATCATCCCCCTCCCGTCACATCTGGTTTCGACAGCCACAGGCTGCCCTCGCTACCCAGACTCATGGTCGTGACTTATCGTGGCAGTCACTTAATGCGCAGATCAGGTAACTGAGCATGTCAAAATACTTAAAACGAGTTGATTATTTCAAATATGAAGATATAAAATAATGACTGTAGTTTCACTTTGATGTGTCAAATTTAAAGATATAAGATTATAACTGAATAGTAGAAACAAACTAGCGATCACACTTTTGCAAAAGTTGGGAATTGAAGAGAAATCAAAAGACAATCACAGTGATTAAGTTGCGAGTATCCTATGGACAAACAGAACCCCAACATTCTCACAACTAAAACAACTAGCTTGGAGAAATTAAGAAAAAAAAGTTTCACATTGTAACTATAAAAGTGAAAAGCCCTTGTCAACACTTTTTCCTTGCATTTTTCATTTTTTCTAAAAAAATCAAGATCTTGAATTATAAATGAGTCTTATTACTGTAAAAAGATTCTATCTTTATGAAGGCATTACTTCATCTTTTACCAAATAAGCCAAATCCAATCACTAGTTACTTCTAAACATAAGCATACACCACATTTTTATAAAAATGGAATCTTTATAACATGAAGATTAAAGAAAAAAAACTTACATAATAAAACCGAGAAATCTTGATGCACATCCATGAGATACCTGCAGAAAAAATCAAAAACAAATACAAAGACAAGTATAAAACTAAACAAAACATCTTGTGTGTAATCGATCGACAGAGAGCAAATGAATAGGCGATTGCGTTATGAAAATGCGATGGCGATTGCGATTTGCGTTTGAGGGATTCTGGTTTTCTTTTCTCAACTATTGCGATTGAGAGATTATGGGTTGTTTTTACAGTATCATTTATATATGTTCCTATCCGTATATATCTCCCTAATTATTTATTTATATTCATTTATTTTTTCTTTTTTCTAACACCTATGTTTGGTGTGGCGTAGTGATAGCGGTAAGCGAGAGTGATGGCGCATAACAATAAGCGTTAAGCGATGGTTGTTTGTTTAAAAACATGTTTAGTAACGTATGGTGCAGACTAATTATAAAGTGTAAAATTACGAAAAGGTCATGTACACATAAAAATAAAATAAATGGTTAAACAAATGAGGGTATATATGTAATTTCAAAACCATATGCTTGAAGCAATGTGAAATGCTTATTCAAGAAGCATTTAGATTGAAGCGGATAACACAATATTTAAACGCTTATTGAGGTATTGTCAAACAAACTTTTCATCTTAAATCTACCGCAACATCGCTCCTAAAACTTCCAAACTTGTTGCCAAACATGACCTTTATACACCAACGAGGATTGAACCCACAATCTCTAAGTTTGCTGCAACTCACATACTATTAAATCAAAGATATTGAATAAACGATAAATTAAAAATTGTAACATATTGGATTTCACATACACATCAAATCACTAACATATTAGGCGTACAAGATGATTTCTAGAGAGAGAAAGAGTTAGAGGTTTGGAATCTTTAGTGAGAGAAATAAAAATCTTATTATTGAGCTCCAACCTCTACATGGGAGGTAGAGTATTTATAGTCTTCAATAAAAGCGCCACCGACGGGTGTGGATCGAGGCATCTGATGGGTAAAGACCGTCCGTCTCCACGGTGTTACCTAATTAAATACTACTTAACATTAAATAACTACGACTACGAGCTTTCTAACGGATACATATACTTGAGGTGACCGACACTTTAATACTGGATTTTCTAAATCCTAACAATCTCCCCAAGGAGTTCACTCAAACACACATTACAATTACATAGAATACAAACAGATATTACATTGAAATTGTTCTTGGATTCTTGTTCATGTTCTTTGTTCTGTAGCTCGTAGTCTTTGATTCTTTATTTTTGCATGTTTGGATAATCTGGTGGAGGTCTTTAAGCGATCCACGTGATCATCGAGTTTTGAGCCACCTTTGAGATCATCACCACATAAATCTCGACTCATCCATTGTGGTGTTGGTATTATGTGATGTAGTGACATTTGGACCGACATGCTCACATTCGGATCATGATATATTCTTATCGGTAGCGAAGCTTTCATTGATTCATGATATTGGCGGTAGCGTAATGAAGCATGGAGTGATAATATCGAGTCATTGATGCACTAATCATGATTTCTTTGAAATGAATGTGTTGTGTGAGCACGCGGCTAAGGATTGACCGCTTCATTCGATCATCCGCAGCGTGGGGTGTTCTGCATAAGCGATTAGCAATAAAGCGCACAAGAGTGTCTTTGATCACTTTTGTTGAATTGAGGTACCACGCCCACGGCCCCGTTGATCGAAGACAAGATCTTGCGTGATTAGGTAAAATTCAAGAATCTCCTTGAGAGGGTTTGGCGTTGCTCTAGTTTGTTCTCAAACCGGAACGTCTCAAAGAAGACAACACGGTGAGTGAACCAACGAATTGAGATTCACACATTTTATAAAATGGAATCTTTATAACATGAAGATTAAAGAAAAACTTACATAATAAAACCGAGAAATCTTGATGCACATCCATGAGATACTTGAAAAAATCAAAACAAATACAAAGACAAGTATAAAACTAAACAAAACATCTTGTGTGTAATCGATCGACAGAGAGCAAATGAATAAGCGATTGCGTTATGAAAATGCGATGGCGATTGCGATTTGCGTTTGAGGATTCCGGTTTTTTTCTCAACTATTGCGATTGAGAGATTATGGGTTGTTTTTTATCATTTATATATGTTCCTATCACCGACATATCTTATCCATATAATCTCCCTAATTATTTTATTTATTCATTTATTTTTTTCTTTTTTTTTAAGAGATTTTTTTCTAACACTTTATACACCAACGAGGCTTGAACCCACAATCATCTAAGTTTGCGGCAACTCACTTACTATTAAATCAAAGATATTGAATAAACGATAAATTAAAAATATCACCACATAGTTTAGTAGTAAAATAACTGATATTTTCACGAGATATATAAGGTTTGAAAAGGGAAGAATATCTCGATTAACTAGTGTATATGAGTTTAAAAACTCGACATTTATGAGTATGTCCCTTTATATATAAAAATTAATGACATATATACTCATGCCACCAAACACTTGCCATAAAACATAAAATTTCAGATTAGTCAAAATGTTTTTTCCACAAACGTATATATTTTTGATGATTTTAAAAGGATACTTTTATGCATGGGAAAAAATCTTGCATATGATAAAGAAAAACCCAACAAAACTCGTTAAGTCCTAAAAATTTTAAAAATGTGTCGCTAATTTTCGTTGAAAGTATCACCAAAAATTATAGATGTTTCGTGAAAAACTTAAATGTGTGTAACACCCCCAAAATTTAACGTTTAGTCATAAACGAGCAGGTTAACCCGCACGTTGCTGCGGGAAACCTTTTATTTTGCAAAGCGATACAAAGTCGCGAAAAATTTAAAGAATGTAAAACCTTTTGAAACAAATAACAGCAACTATACACGTAGTAACAATGCTTTGCAATAGCAGAAAAAGTTTTAACAAAAGCTTTAACAGCAGACATTTGCTTATAAAAAAATACGTGTTCATTCATAATGGCATAAATACATTCATAACCATATTTTCACATTCATAGCCAAGTCACCATTCAATACAGAAAGATAGCTATAATCAAACATAGCGAGATTCAAATTACTCAAGATAATAAGCTTTATATTAGGCAATATTCAATCAAATACAAAGACTCAAATAATATCTTATAAAACCATCTTCGTGAAGAAAAAAAGTCATCAAGTTCTTGAGCATAGGGTATGGAAACTTGGACTTGTGTGTTAACCGTTAACATTGTGGCGTGAAGGCATGTTAACCACACCTGTGAAGCGTTAATATGGGCGTTAGCAGGGCATATTAAGCCCTAGCGCATTAAACCTTATATCAAATATTAAAAAAAATCATTTCACCTCCTCAACTATTACCTTTGCATTTAAAACAAATTATGCTTAAAACTAGACACACCTAAACACTTTATGCTTAAAACAAATGCCCTTTTTTATATATTTTTAACCTAAACCATTTATAAATGAGTCTTATTAGTGTAAAAAGATTCTATCTTAAAACATTGTGGCGTTAAGAAATGGCTCACTATTTATAGGCAAAAAAACACTAATGTTCCTCGGATCCCACGGATCCCTTACATGAGGGATCCGTCTAGTGTAATCTGGGGGATCCGTAGGACGCTCCTCCTAAATGGGTTATGGGTCATGGATCATGGGTCATGGGTCATAGACTTTGGATCATGGGTATCCAAATAGATACAATGTATCTAGAAGATGCAATGCATCTAGTCAATGGGTCATGGGTTAGCTCCATGGGTTATGAATATGCTCCATGGGTATGGGTCATGGGTTATGGTTTTTACCCATTCTAATAAACTATTACAACAAATAAATTATTACAACAATTTATGTTAAATGATTTATATGTAAATGCTTTACAAAATAACATGTATCCTTATAATTTTACTTATGCTAAGGTTAATTATGGAAGTTTTGGTGAGTGATGATGTTGACGCGATCAAGGATGTGGTTAAGTATGAATCGCATTGTTCCTAATTTCATTGCAAGTTCCTAGTGGATTGGCAATGTTCACAATGTAAATGATATGGGTATTGTGTGTGGATGGTTTCCGGGTTAGTTTGATTTGTGGAAGGCGGAATATGTGGTGGAAAAGTTGGAAAATATGGATCAAAGTCCATTATGTTGGTAAGTGGTGGAATATATGAACCTAGATGTTGTTGTAAGATAATGGGAGCTAAAGGTGGTGAAGTTGCAAGATCTTTGTAAAGTGTGTTTGAGGATGTTGGTGGTGTTAAAAAGACTAGTTCTTTTGGGTTGGAAGTTTGTTGAAATGATGTGGGTGGTGGACTAGACACGGGTAGTGGGGTTGTTTTGGAGTTTGAAGAAGTTAGATAGGGTGATCTTAGGTGGAGACTTGATAGGTGATGGTGGTGATGTACTTGTTGGAGATGATGGAGGTGCTACTACGGAATCATTTGGAGGTGAATGAGTAGTTGGTGATGAACTTCTTGACAATGGTTTGGCTAAACAACAAGGCCGGATGCTAATCCGTGCGGTTTTTCTAGATTTGGGTGGTGGTACTACGGAAGGTGGTAGGATAAAGTTTTGGATTTCTTGAAGAGGATTGTTTGCACTAGGTGATTCATCAATGTTGGAAGATCTTTGATAACATGATGATAATTGTTTGTGAGGTTGAGAGTGATGGATGTGCAAGCATTTTGGGAATCTTATTTATAGAGAAAATAGTGCATTATAAAAATGGAATCTTTATAACATGAAGATTAAAGAAAAACTTACATAATAAAACCAGAAATCTTGATGCACATCCATGAGATACCTGGTAAAAATCAAAAACAAATACAAAGACAAGTATAAAACTAAACAAAACATCTGTGTGTAATCGATCGATGAGAGAGCAAATGAATAGGCGATTCGTTATGAAAATGCGATGGCAATGCGATTGCGATTTGCGTTTGAGGATTACGGTTTTCTTTTCTCAACTATTGCGATTGAGAGATTATGGGTTGTTTTTATCATTTATATATGTTCCTATCAGACATATCTTATCCATATAATCTCCCTAATTATTTTATTTATTCATTTATTTTTTTTTTTTTTTTAAGAGATTTTTTCTAACACTTTATACACCAACGAGGCTTGAACCCACAATCATCTAAGTTTGCAACTCACTTACTATTAAATCAAAGATATTGAATAAATGATAAATTAAAATATCACCACATAGTTTAGTAGTAAAATAACTGATATTTTCACGAGAGATATATAAGGTTTGAAAAGGGAAGAATATCTCGATTAACTAGTGTATATGAGTTTAAAAACTCGACATTTATGAGTATGTCCCTTTATATATAAAAATTAATGACATATATACTCATGCCACCAAACACTTGCCATAAAACATAAAATTTCAGATTAGTCAAAATGTTTTTTCCACAAATGTATCTATTTTTGATGATTTTAAAAGGATACTTTTATGCATGGGAAAAAATCTTGCATATGATAAAGAAAAACCCAACAAAACTCTTTAAGTCCTAAAAATTTTAAAAATGTGTCGCTAATTTTCATTGAAAGTATCACCAAAAATTATAGATGTTTCGTGAAAAACTTAAATGTGTGTAACACCCCCAAAATTTAACGTTTAGTCATAAACGAGCAGTTAACCCGCACGTTCTTCATGGAAACCTTTTATTTTGCAAAGCGATACAAAGTCGCGAAAAATTTAAAGAATGTAAAACCTTTTGAAACAAATAACAAAGCAACTATACACGTAGTAACAATGCTTTGCAATAGCAGAAAAAGTTTTAACAAAAGCTTTAACAGCAGACATTTGCTTACAAAAAATACGTGTTCATTCATAATGGCATAAATACATTCATAACCATATTTTCACGTTCATAGTCAAGTCACCATTTAATGAGAAGATAGCTATAATCAAACATAGCGAGATTCAAATTACTCAAGATAATAAGCTTTATATTAGGCAATATTCAATCAAATACAAAGACTCAAATAATATCTTATAAAACCATCTTCGTGAAGAAAAAAAGTCATCAAGTTCTTAGAGCATAGGGTATGGAAACTTGGACTTGTGTGTTAACCGTTAACATTGTGGCGTTAAGGCATGTTAACCACACCGTGTGTAGCGTTAAGGGCGTTAACGGGGCATGTTAAGCCCTAACGCGCATTAAACCTTATATCAAATATTAAAAAAATCATTTCACCTCCTCAACTATTACCTTTGCATTTAAAACAAATTATGCTTAAAACTAGACACACCTAAACACTTTATGCTTAAAACAAATGCCTTTTTATATATATTTTAACCTAAACCATTTATAAATGAGTCTTATTAGTGTAAAAGATTCTATCTTAAAACATTGTGGCGTTAAGAAATGGCTCACTATTTATAGGAAAAAAACACTTCGTTCCTCGGATCCCACGGATCCCTTACATGAGGATCCGTCTAGTGTAACTGGGGATCCGTGGGACGCTCCTCCTAAATGGGTTATGGGTCATGGATCATGGGTCATGGGTCATAGACTTTGGATCATGGGTATCCAAATAGATACAATGTATCTAGAAGATGCAATGCATCTAGTCAATGGGTCATGGGTTATGGATATGCTCCATGGGTATGGGTCATGGGTTATGGTTTTTACCCATTCTAATAAACTATTACAACAAATAAATTATTACAACAATTTATGTTAAATGATTATATATGTAAATGCTTTACAAAAATAACATGTATCCTTATAATTTTACTTATGCTAAGGTTAATTATGGAAGTTTTGGTGAGTGATGATGTTGACGCGATCAAGGATGTGGTTAAGTATGAATCGCATTTCGTTCCTAATTTCCATTGCAAGTTCCCTAGTGGATTGGCAATGTTCACAATGTAAATGATATGGGTATTGTGTGTGGATGGTTTCAGGTTAGTTTGATTTGTGGGCGGAATATGTGGTGGAAAAGTTGGAAAATATGGATCAAAGTCCATTATGTTGGTAAGTGGTGGAATATATGAACCTAGATGTTGTTGTAAGATAATGGGAGCTAAAGGTGGTGAAGTTGCAAGATCTTTGTAAAGTGTGTTTGGGGATGTTGGTGGTGGTAAAAGACTAGTTCTTTTGGGTTGGAAGTTTGTTGAAATTATGTGGGTGGTGGACTAGACACGGGTAGTGGGGTTGTTTTCGGAGTTTGAAGAAGTTCCGATAGGGTGATCTTAGGTGGAGACTTGATAGGTGATGGTGGTGATGTACTTGTTGGAGATGATGGAGGTGCTACTACGGAATCATTTGGAGGTGAATGAGTAGTTGGTGATGAACTTCTTGACAATGGTTTGGCTAAACAACAAGGCCGGATGCTAATCCGTGCGGTTTTTCTAGATTTGGGTGGTGGTACTACGGAAGGTGGTAGGATAAAGTTTTGGATTTCTTGAAGAGGATTGTTTGCACTAGGTGATTCATCAATGTTGGAAGATCTTTGATAACATGATGATAATTGTTTGTGAGGTTGAGAGTGATAGATGTGCAAGCATTTTGGGAATCTTATTTATAGAGAAAATAGTGCATTATAAAAATGGAATCTTTATAACATGAAGATTAAAGAAAAAAAACTTACATCATAAAACCGAGAAATCTTGATGCACATCCATGAGATACCTGCAGAAAAAATCAAAAACAAATACATAGACAAGTATAAAACTAAATAAAACATCTTGTGTGTAATCGATCGACACAGAGCAAATGAATAGGCGATTGCATTATGTTAGGAATTAGAAATTCCAGGTATTAAAGAGTCGGTCACCTCAAGTATATGTAATCGTTAGAAAGCTCGTAGTCGTAGTTCTTTTGAGTTAAGTAGTATTTAGTTAAGTAACACCGTGGAGGACGGACGGGTCTTTACTCACTGTATGCTCGATCCACAGCCCGTTGTGTGGCGTTTATGTAAGACTATAAATACTCTCTACCTCCCAAGGTAGAGTTGGAGCTATAATAATATCTTCACTTTCTCTCACTAAGTTCCCTAAACCTCTAACTTTCTCTCTAGAATTCCATTCATCGCCACTTTGTGTTATGGTTTGATGTGTATGAAAACTAATATCCTACAATTTGTATCAAGAGCCTTGGTTAGATCATATCTTGCACATCTTTGGATTTCTAGTGGTTTTAGGTGGTTTTGAGTTTGAAAAGTTTAGTGGCTTGTGCATCATTTGGTTGATTTCTTGTGTTAAAGCTTGGATTTTGTTAGTACTTTTATGTTTAGAATCATCACAAGTGTTTAGGTTTTCATTTGGTAAGCTTGAATCATCTTGGTTGGGTTGTTTTGGATTGAAAAGTGATGTTTATCTTGTTTTCGTGCTAGCGACTTGACATCTGGAGGTGTTTCTTAGTAGCGACTTGCTTTGCAATTTTGTAGCGAGTTACAATTTTGGAGCTAGCGACTTAGGCCTAGCGACTAACAAAGACAAGTAATGGACTCTCCACTACGGTAGCGACTTGGTGTTAGCGACTTGTGCAGAAGCGAGTTGCTCTTTAGCGACTTGTCTAGCTTAATTCTTGCCAAAATTTTGCTAGCGACTTGAGGCTTAGCGAGTTACTACTTAGCGGCGTGCATTTGTTTAGCGACTTGGGACTTTAGCGACTTGGTGGTATAGCGAATTAGGTGTTAGCGACTTGGTGCATTATCTTCTAGCGACTTGGGTGATTTTTACGGTTTCTCTTGATTTAGTAAAATCCGTGAAAGAATCTATTTCCGGTTTAATCATAGAGTTATAAAATCCCGTATAATCTGTTAACATGTCTACCAACGCTTCCACTATCATATCCATTTGTCGAGGATGTTCAAGCGGTGGTTCGGATACTCGTCCACCCATGCTTGGCAGAATCGACTATGATTCTTGGGCTCAACGAATCGATTGTCTTTGTCTTGGAAAGGATAATGGTGTCAACATTCTCAAATCCATTGATGAAGGACCGATCGAGTTGAGACGACTAGAGATGTACTTGATAATCATGAAGATGGAACTACGATTTACGGAATGGACAGACCAAAGATGTATGATGAGCTTGATGATAAGGAGAAAAAGAGATTCGATGCTGATATCAGGGCTTCTAACATTGTTCTTCAAGGTCTTCCTAAAGACATCTACAAGCTTATCAATCACAACACTGAAGCTAAAGCCGTATGGGATAATGTCAAGATGCTTCTCTCTGGTTCTGAGCTAACTATTGAAGACCGAGAATCGCAGCTGTATGATGAATTTGAGCACTTCATGATGAAACCAGATGAGAGTGTCTATGAGTACTATGTGAGATTTCATAAGCTGGTGAATGATATGAGGAACATCAGAATGACTACGCCTAACATTCAGCTGAACTCTAAGTTTGTGAACAACATGAATCCCGAATGGCACAAGTTTGTCACCTCTGTGAAGCTCACTAAAGGATTGAAGAATACAAACTATGAGCAACTTTATGCCTTCCTCCTTGTAATGAGACATGCCATGTTTGAAAAGAGGATTCTTGATCTCGCTCAAAGGTCGGGAGAAACAAGCTCTACAAATGATTCAACCGCTTTTTTCACAAATGATAGGATTACCACCAATGCTTCTCAAGTTGTACCCATGAATGATGATAATCACAAACCCATTTCGATCCAAGGTTCAAGCAACTCGATGCAAATCTTTGTCATAGAACATTTCATCACTCAAGCGACACTCATGGTTAAAGAGAGCAGACACTTTCACTCACACCAACAAACTTCACACCGCAATGAGATCCGAACCGCCCCAATCTTCACAACCATGCTTTGATCGAGATGGGAAAATTATGGGCGGCCAGGTTCAAGAAAAGCGGTTTGATCAAGGAAGAGGTGGAGTCGGTAGAGGTTATGTTGGTAATCGAATCGAGGAAGGAATGGTAATCAAGGTCAAACTAAGCCGATCAAATGCTACAACCGTGGTGGTGAGGGACACATTGCAAGGAACCGCACATCTCCAAAACGTCCACGAATCGCCGAGTATTTCGAGATAAGATGTTGCTTACAAGCTCGGGATAATGGTCTTGCTTTGGATGAAGAGAGTTGTTGTTTCTTCGAGAGGCAATGCCAAGACCTATGATGTCGATGTGGATGAGCAAACTATTCAGAAATAGGTCACAATCATCGAATGCCTTCAAGTCGCCGATTGTGATGCATACGACTCTAATGTGGATGATGGACCCTCGCACACACAATCTTTATGGCTAGCATTTCTCCAATGGTTTCTCCCAAGGTCTCATCTTCACCTCATCTTTGGCTCATCCAAAGACAAACTCATCTCGGAGGTATTAAACTATACGATGATCTTTGATGTGCAAAGATGCATGACAAAGTACAATTAATCGAAACTATTGAATCAAATATTGAAAATATGGATAATGCCAATGTTTTCCCATATGATCAATATGTGAAACAAAGTGAAAGTGAAGTACACCAAGTGATGCATCTTCTGCATTAACAATAACTATGTTTTTGATGAATACATCGCATGCGCCTCGATGATTCGTAATTTCAACTAAATGCCTATAAAGAACGTGTTGCTATCTATGAACAACGTGCAAAATTTGAGTTGACCTCTCGTGAGCGGGAAATGGATGACCAAGTCGCGCAATCATTAGAAAAAGTAATTTTAGAAGAAGTATTAAAACAAGAGTTAAATTCCTTGCAAGAAAAGCTTTCTAAAACTGCTAAGCAAAAACAAGAACTTCAAGAAAATGTGAAAATGCTTAAGCAAGAATTTAATGCAAAGGAATCAAAACTCTTGAAAGATTTTCTAATCTGAAAACTTTGAAAACAAACTTGAAAACAAGTTGTACATACAAGGAACACCATTCGATTGCTGCACATGATCACTAAGCATAGAGTCTTAAGCGATAAGCATATCATTCCCCTTATTGAGGAACCAAATCCGAAGTTATTAAAAGGCTAGAAATGCTCATAAGGTTCTTTATGATGGCAATGAAATCTTAAACCTAGAGCAGAAACCTAGTTGCGTTGAGTGCCGAGAAGATAAGAAATCGATGAAGTCACTAGGAAAAGATGAACAAGAAATTAGATGATCCTAAATGTAAAGAAAAGAAAATAAAGATCACACCCCATGATTACAAGAAGGAAAACGGATTTCCTTGAAAAGTTTAAGCCTCGAGACATTGTTGACTCCAGAACAAGTTTTTGGAAAATAGATCTAGATAAGCGTAAAGTTGAAAATATTGTTGAAACAAACCCTCCCTTTGGAAAATGCCTAGGCGATGTATCCTCCTAACACACCAATGCATCTTGTTCCTAGAACAATTGCCACTAAAAGCAAGACCTTAATTAGCCAATATGTTATATTTCAACTATTTGTTGATTTTGAGAAAACTTGCAAGAAAAGGATCACACCCACGGGTATAACTCAAGGAGAAAGGGTTTTGAGCAAATGAAAGAATGTTATTTGATCGAGGTCATGCCTTTCTTTAAACTTCTAAAAGATCACTTTGAGAGTCTTAAAAGGGATAGAAACCGATATTAAGGGAATGGAAAAGGAATTTGATGCAATGATAGTTGAAGTTAGTAACTATGAGCGAGCACTAAAATATAATGAGATTGAGAGGAAGAACTTGCATACACTAAATGAGAACTCGATTTACAATGTATTGCTCAAGATGTGTTTTTCATCGCTACAAATTGTTCCATTAATGCTTCCAAATTTCATGAATTATCGGTTGCGAAAGTCTCCATGATCGTGTCATTGAGCTTGAAAAAACTAATTACAACTAAGCGAGAAAATAGAATCGATGATCACGACAATTTGGTTAAACATTTTCTAAACTAGAAGTTGAGCATTTTAATTTACAACTAAAATATCAACATCTTAAAGAAAATGTCAAAACTTCAAATATCAAGACATCCTCGGATGCTCCGAGTTTGATGCGGTTTTCAAATTAACAAACGTGATGAATAGATTCAAGCTCATTGCAACACGATCGAAAGTTGAAAGCCTAAATCTCTCAATTAAAGGGTCAAACGAACAATATGATGAGGCTCCCAAATACCTCTTCCTTTAGATTCTCGAATTCTCAAACGTTTCATCTTCAAAACCTAGTAAATGCATTACAAAGGAAAGCGAAAGTTTTCTAGAAGAAAATGAAAAGGTTAAACGTCATTTCAATGAGTTATTTGAGTCAATAAAGGTCACTCGTAATAAAATAACGAACAAATAGCTTCATTGCAAAAGGAAATCGAGAATCAAGAGTCGTAAAAGGGAAAATGCCAATGATCAATGGGGAGAATGGTGTATCAAAGGTTCACTCTTGTAATAAATATGCTTTATCGTGAAATATGTCCTCCTCATCTCGTGAACAACAAACTTCTTTGCTCAAACATACTTCTCATCCCTTAAGGATTGCCTAGAATGTCTGCGTGAGATTGTTGAAGAGGATAAGTTAGAGAAACCTCATGATAATGCAATTGGACATGCATGCTTATATGCCAAACGATCTCAAGAAATCCTAGAATGCTTGATCACAATATGCCCAAAGTCATTAGGTGAGAGAGTTAATCCTTTGATTCCATGCTCGATGCCTAATGCCAAGTATAATATTCATTCGATGCCCAATGTTTTGAATGTGAACCTTAGTGTGCCTTTAAGTAGTTCAGATTCCGGATCCACAAAGCTAAGAAAGAGAACTCAAGCATGCCTTCTAGGAGTACAAATCCCAAGACTTCTAGTTTTAAGAAAGTGAACCTTAGTGTGCCTGCATGTAGTTCGAGATCCCAAAGACATCTAAACAGTGATGCAAAGAGTAGTAAAACCAACTAATGTTCCCATTCCCTACAGAGTAATCGGTGACATTAAAGGGAGCGGGTCAAAGTCTCAAGACAATACAAGGAATAATAGGACCTGCAAGCTAAGAATGCGACCGGAAAGAGTAGAAGAACAATCTAGGAACTTTAAGTTTGAACCAATAAAACGAATCGTGTTGATTCTAGTATTAGCCATGGCGTACTATAATTAATTCATTACGATACTATTTGCAAACCTTGTATTGATGTCTCGCTTGAATTCATTTCTAATCATGAATGTGGTGTTAATGTTACGCCTAATGATGTTAATTGTCCATTAATATTGTTAATGCTAAAATTCATGCTAAGAAGGCTAAAAGGCAAAAACGAAAGAAAGTTAGAAAGCAGTGGAAACCCACGGGAAGAACATTCAAGAAAATAGGCTATTATTGATACCGTTGGTCATAAGACTAATCGATAATGCCCACTAGAAAATGGATGCCTACTCGTAGAACTATTCCCTTAAGAAGTGAGCACACTGTGAATGTGGCTATCTGAGACACTAGTACGCATCTATTCACAATGATTCCATTGCCTTATTTTCCGATATGAATGCTTCTATTTCGATGTGGGTGTTCCAACCATTGTTACTAACCAAATGGAACCCATTCTTGCATGGGGATCCCAATTATCCAGCTTATCCATTCTTGTCGTGTTCAACTGCAGATCGTTCAAATCGCTTACGTGGTACTGGACTCAGTCTGTTTCCAAGCATATATTGGCGACGGTCACGGCTCATGAACTTTGAGCAAATTCATCGGATTAGATTCGGGAATGATCATTTCGGTGCTATTATGGGTTATGGAGACTATGTTGTTGGCAAAGTGTTATCTCCGTAGTTTACTATGTAGAAGGTCTTGGTCACAACTTGTTCTCTGCTGGTCAATCTGCGATTCGGATCTAGAAGTAGCCTCGAGAAAACATACCGCTTCATTAGAGAACTTGATGGTAAGGAACTTTTAAGAGGTTCGCGTAGTTCAAATCTATACACCATCTCCATCGAAGATATGATGAAGTCTTCCAATTTGCTTGTTGTCAAAGGCTTCAAAACAAAGTCATGGTTATGGCATCGTCGTCTCAATCACCCGAACTTCGCACCATCAATGATCTCACCAGAAAGGACTTAGTTGTAGGTTTACCTAGACTCAGAAAGTACTAAAAGGATCATCTTTGTTCAAAGATGTCAATTGGGAAAAAGCAAGAAGTATGCCCATAAACCCAAACCTACTAACTCGTCACGTAAGTTCTTCATATGATTCATATGGATTTATGCGACCAATGAGGTGCGAATATCTTTGGAAAGAAATATGTGTTAGTTGTGGTTGATGATTACTCTAGATTCACACGGTCAAGTTCTTACGGACAAAGGATGAAACTCCGATATCATCATCAAACTCATTAAACAATGCAGTTCGACTTAACAAAACCGTCGAATTATCGAGCAGAGACAATGGAACCGAGTTTGTCAACAAACAACTTAGTGAATTTATGAAAGCGTTGGAATCGCCATCAAAGAAGTGTTCCACTAACTCCTCAACGAGCGGTGTTGTTGAAAGACGAAATCGCACTCTTGTTGAAGCCGCTAGAACAATCTCGATTTACTCAAAGGTTCCAATGTTTCTCCGGGTCAAGCAATTGCCATCGCATGCTACACACAAAATCGTTCTCGATTCACACTGCTCATGGAAAACTCCATATGAACTTGTCCACAACAGTAAAACCTAATCTCTTTCCTTCGTGTGTTTGGTGCATTGTGTTATCCAACTAATGAGGTCAAGACTTAGGCAAACTTAGGGCTAAAGTGACATTGGAGTATTTGTAGGATATGCACCAAACAAAAGGGATACCGAATCTACAACAAAAGAACCCGAAATATCATGGAAACAATTCACGTTACGCTTGATGAGTTGTCCGGTCAAATGGCTCTGGACACTCAGTTCAGACCCGCACTTCAAAACAGTCCCATTGGTTCATCCCTTGTTCCAAACTCCTCTCAAGAAACTCCATATGTACCTCCTTCGAAGATGATTTAAAGAAATTGTTTGATCCTATGTTTGATGAACTTTATGATCCAAGTACTAATGAGGTGTTGATCCCTACAGAGGCTGCTCATATTCCCGTGAATGAAGTCAATCCTCGCCTCAATATCTTTAAGTCAAGAAGCGCCCTCACGATCCTTCCGCCTCATCAACAAATCATCATTCCTCAAATGTACATCATGGAACTGCTTCGCATCAATGATGAATTTAATCC
>CM040241.1:175923480-175960645 GCA_022545495.1 Chrysanthemum lavandulifolium | reverse complement strand
CTCTCAAATCCTCTATACTAGCCCTAGATACTCCAACCAACCGATCCATCAAGTGACTAAGCCTAGTACCTGCGATTTAATCATCTCCCACATCGGACCGCCTCACCATACTCCTCGGGCTCAAGCAATCTCCGATGGTATCTCCGATCCTAACGGGCTACCTATATAAGGTGAGTAAGGTGGTGAGTCGATGTCTAAAGGTCGTCCGGGGACTAAGGCTCGAGCAAAGGAGAACACAGTCTGGAGAATGTGCGGGGACTCAGCAATGGAGGAGTACCCCTTCACGGATATCCTCATCATCCTCCTCCGAGGATCCTCATCCTCATCAACATCTCGCTCCTCAATGTCATGATCCTCCTCGACCTCATGCTCCTCCCCGCCTCATCCATAAGTGGGGAGAGTCCATGAGTCGAGTCTGTCTTGAGTGTAAACACGAGGTGGTACACTAGGAGATCTAGGCCTCCCAAGACATGGTGATCTTTGGTGGTGATGTGCGGGAGAGTGGGCTACCGAACGGATAGGTGATGATGGTGGTCTCACGGACTGCTGGCAAAGGCTATAAGCAAGCCTAAGAGTCTCAGGCTCGCTAAAACACGATGTAAAGTAAAGCTGCCTGGATGAGCTAGGGCGATATGATGATGATGAACTAGTGTGACGGCAATCTCATAAGGATCACCTCACAAGAATGGCCATGAGTCAATCTTTGGCGAACTAACAATGACAAGGACCTCCTCGGACACATCAAAAGCTAGTGAAGGCATAGTGCGTGACAACGGCATATGGTAGGTATAAGTGTTGAAACAACTAGTTTTAATAAGCGCATCAACTTAACCAAAACACATATCACATAATGAAAGCTTTAAAAGTAGAGTACCGCAATACTCAAAACATGCCTTTAATAAAACACATAAGTTCGGTTCCATCACATAATCCCATATCAAATCAATCGAGTTCAACATTCCCAAAATCACAATATCCGTTTACTCAAATCAAATTCGTAATATCTCGATAATCACATCTCATTTTCCAAAACCAATAATCATGTCTCATTTCCAAAATCAATAATCGTATCTCATTTCCAAAATCAATAATCATATCTCATTTCCAAAATCAATAATCGTATCTCCCAATAATAACGTTTCCATAATCAGTTCACAACATCCCTTAACATATCATCTCATAATTCAAATCGCAGTTCATACCATAATCAATTAAGAAGCTTCGGCTTGGCAAGCGGGCATGCGTCGGTCGAGGATCAATTTTTCTTAAAAGAGGTTATAGTTTAGGGTTTATAAAATACCTAGTTCTCTATAACCTTGAGCTCTGATACCAATCTGTAACACCCCCAAATCTCGGTACAACGGAAGACTTAATCAAGTTTTCGGGGAGTTACTATTGGATTGGTATCGCACACAAGTATAGCAAAAAGATAGTCATTTATCATTCAAAACCAATCCCAATTTAGTTAATCCAAACATTTAATTCAAAAGAGTAATTATTAGGCTCAAAACATAGTTTAATAAAATAGGTCCTCATAGTTTATCAGAGTCAGAAATGATCCTTGAACCCCGCCTTCTTGCCAAGCTTCCACCGATCAAGTAATCCAAACATCTCTCAAATACCGAGAAATCATGCTAAAAGGTCGACTTACACGGTGAGTTCATAGATTTAAGTTCAACAAAATCATAGTGGACTGTAAGAGTTGATTTGCTATGCAAGACCTAAGATAGATAAATCTGTTTCACACCGATCCTACCGGGATCACCAATCATAACACATGTAATCACATCCGTATCCGTGGATTACTCGGGCCCGCAACTCTAGTCCAAGACCGCCGTGGCAACCTCTGAACAGTTACCAACCCCGGACTAGGTCGAGGTAGAAGTCTATTCTTAGTTAGGCGCGGTTAAACCTAAACTAAGGCAACAACTCTCGACATCTATCTAAACGATGAAAGCATATAAGCAAATCCAAAGAGTTTAAACGGTCCAAAAACAGTAGCATGATTCTCACCCCAAAATAGTTCAAAACGTAGTTAAAACGTATATAAAAGTGGGGCTATGAAACTCACCTCAAGCAATCAACGCAAGCAATCAACGCACAATAAACACTAGCAGAAGATAACGGTATCACAGCACGGCAACTATCGACTCGGCACAACCTATTAATGTAGACCAACTTTAATATATATATTCCTCAAATAAACGTTATCTACCCCAATATGTTCCATTTCTTTATTTCCAAAAACGTCTCGTTTCACCATTTAATCATAGTGTTTGGTATTCCTCGTGTGGGTGTATCGACTCAATAGGATGCCATGAATGCACTCAAACAACCAATATACAACTCAATGCGACACAATGAGACCTCTAAACGATAAGCTCCATAGTTCAATAAGTTTCGGAATAAATAGTAGACCTTATCGAATTCGTCAACTCGATAAACTCGTTTATTTATTCGTGTCGCTTATTATCCCATAAATCAATCGTATCCTAAAGAGTCATAAGGATAAATCGACCATTAATAAGGTTACCCAAGCGTATTTAGCGGGCTCTTATTAGATTCGTCAACCTAATAAGTCCGCTACCCACGTGGATCAACAATATTAATGCTAGGTTATCCGTAACCCATGCACACAACGTAAGCAATTAAATACTTAAACCAATATTAAACGTCCACAATTGACATTTATTGATAAACGTGTACTCGAAACATTAATTACTTATTTATTACAAAACATTTCCAATTTAGTCGTTAGTTTCCGTTTAAAAATAGTAAATAACAAGATAAGACTTGTTATCGACAATTTTGGTACAAAAGCCCATTTATTATTCCCATTTCATAGTTTATTAGCATTTTCATATATATATATATATATATATATATATATATATATATATATATATATATATATATATATATATATATATATATATATATATATATATATATATATATATATATATATATATATATATATATATATCAAATTCCATTATTAATCTCATATCGTTATTCGTTTCGAGTCCACAAGCACGAGTCATAACTTTCGGCTTTTAATCAATCAATAGTCCAAGTTATACTAAAGTCCATGTTACGGCTTTGCCGAGTCAACTATTGACTAAAAGTCAAAGTGACGCCGACGTAGCTCAAAGTCAACAATATATATCAAGTCCAAATTAAATGTCACAATATCGCAATTCAATCCCAAACCAACTCAAAACAATCTCGCCAACCAATCAATCAACCAAAAGTACTGAAACCAATGTTATGACCCTAATGGTCATGACACGGTCATGATCAAGACCACGTGAACCAAACAAGCTCTAGAAGCTTTTCGGCTCGCTGCCTCATCCAAACCTCAACTACATCAACCAACAAGCTACCAAATCGACCCGACTCGGACCCATGACCCAAGTGGGTCACGTACGCAAGCCAAAGGCTTCGTACGTGCCTCTTGTGGCTCGTACACCTCACCAAACTAATCCAAACACTACCAAATCCAATCATTCAAGCTCCAAACACTAACCAAACACAAAACCCATCATCTATCTTAACCAAAAATATGCAACTAAACCCTAAATGCACAAACTCATCAAATTCATACACCACACATTTACCAAACACTAATTACTTGTTTATTTAGTCACTAATTAGCTTTAATTTCATGTTCCACCCAAAAGCCCCAAATTTCATCCTTAGGTCGAAACCCTAGATGTCAATTCGTTGCTTTATATTGCCCAATCAAGCTCAAAACTTGTTCTATTTACCTTATCTAATCGCCAATTGCAAAACCCCTTTGAAACCCTAAAAGTACGAATCTTAATCCTTGAATTTGAAGGTGTTAATGAAGTCCAAATGGAGCGTATGATATATGGTTGGAAAGAGGAGAAAGAGAGCTTCAATATGGTGGTGGAGGTGGTGGGTGACGCGCCGGCGGCGGCCTGTGGTGGCCGGAACAGTGGCGGCGGCCACAAGGTGGTTGTTTAGGGTTTTTAGAGTGAGAAAGGTAGAGAGAGAAAGTGGCGATATGTGTGTTTTTAGAGAGAGAAACAAATGAGGTGAAATGAGGGTTGGGTAGGGTATTTATACTAGGCCACTAGGGACCTCAAAATAATTAAATTGGGAGGAGGGGGCGCCGGTCTAAAGAGAAAGGGGAGGGTCGGGTTGTAATTTTTCGTAACTATCCCGTTTACCCATTCCCGAGCTCACATATTGTCCCCCGAGTGTCCCACAACATTTATTCAACTTTCCAACATCGTTATTTACGTTTTCCACGAGTTTTGACTATTTATTTGTCAATTTTCGAGTTACGGTCTAAAAGTTACAATAATTCTCGTTTTAGGCTTTTCTAGTGCCGAATCGAATAGTGGCTACCAAATAGAGTTAAAACAAATACGATAACTCATTTAATAATGAAATAAACCGTAAAAACCAATAGATAATATAAAATCAAGTCCTGGTTTATAAAAAATAGTGATAAAGGCAAATCTCAGTTTAGTTTAACGTAATGCGGTTACCTAAAATAGACTCCCTAAATTGCTAGTTGTCACAGTCTGGCACACGAATGAAGGCACAAGGAATGGGCATTTTGAAGACTATACATATTATCATTCGAAAAACTTTTAAACTTATTATGTACATTATGGGACCTCTACTCTGATATTATGAATAAATTCGAATGATAATGTATTTTAAAACGTCTCATTTAGAGTCGTTTTCTGTAATGTGTGAGTAAAGAAGAATATCATCTATGAACACAATCACAAACTTATCCAAATATGGTCTACACACTCGATTCATGAGATCCATGAATCCTGCTGGAGCATTAGTTAAACCAAATGGCATAACTTGAAACTCATAGTGACCATATCGAGTCCTGAACACCGATTTCAGAATATCCTCTTCTCGAACTCTAAGTTGGTGATATCCTGATCGCAAATCGATCTTGGAGTATACGCTTGAACCTTGGAGTTGATCGAAAAGATCATCGATTCTTGGAAGTGGGTATCGGTTCTTTACAGTTAGTTTATTTAACTCCCTGTAATCAATGCACATTACGAAGGATCTATCCTTCTTTTAACGAATAAGAGTGGAGCTCCCATGGTAATGAACTTGGTCGAATAAAACCTTTATCCGTAAGTTCTTGCAATTGGTTAGATAACTCTTGAAATTCGGCGGGCTAAGCGATAGGGTGCTCGAGCAACTGGTGCGGCACATGGCACCAATTCGATTTGGAACTCCACTTGTCTAGGTGGTGGAAGTCCGGGTAAGTCTTCAGGAAATACTTCAGGATAATCACGTACAATAGGTACATCTTCGAATTGTTTCTCCTTTAACTTTTTCTCCGTTACGTAGGCTAAGAAGACATAACATCCCTTCTTGATGTACTTTTGAGTTTTAATGCAAGAAATGATGTTCAGGCGAGTTCCTCTTCGATCCCCTCGGATAACCAAGGTTTCATTATCGATAGGAATATGTACAACTCTCTCGCCACAGATGATATTTGCATTTTAATGCGATAACCATTCCATACCAATTATAGCGTCGAAACTTCCGAGTTCTATTGGCATAAGGTCTATTTTGAATGGATGACCTAACAAGTTTAGTGTACAGTTTTGAAGTACAATGTTGGTGGTTACAAGATTCCCATTTGCTAACTCGATGGTAAAGGCGATTGTCTAACATAGTGGGTGCAATATCAAGTAAAGATGCCAATTCATTGAATCGACGATTGTATGTGGTGATAAGTATGATGTTGGATCATAAGCACGATTATAACAGAAATGATAGAAGAACAACGTTGGAAATCACAACACAAGACGAGATAGATTTATGCAACAAAAGTTACATTCATATATAGTTAATCCATTATATCGGAGTTAGAAAATCAAAACCCGTGACAGGTTTCTTCAAAATTTACTGACGAAACTATCAGGCAGTAATTACATTGTTCATTAGCTATTACGTAATCTACTAAGTCTTCTAACTATTATAACAACACTAGTCTTTCAAGAGTCAGGAAATTGATGCGGCTCGGGCTGATCATTATTCCCGTGAGCAGCCAACACATCAATGGCGTCAGTAGGGCGAAACTCCCTAGAGCCCCTCAGTTCTTGATACATTGCTTGCATTTCTTCTCGTATGGTATAAAGATCGATCTCGAGCCTATAACGATCGGTCTGAGCAATTTCTAACTTGGTTTCCGCTGAAGCTACGCGGCGTTTCAACTCTTTAATTTGCTCACCGTCTTCATCTTGTGCTTTATCCATACGTGTCACTTTGTTCTTGACCACTAGAAAACCTGTTATAGGATCCAAGACAATGTCTTCCACACGTGTAAGGCCATCTCGGATATCACTCATATCCAGGATTGCCAGATCAGTTTGTTTTCGGGCATTAACGGTTTCAACTCTTATTGAAGAGATTTCCGTTTCACGACGATGCATTGCCCTTTTGAGAAAGTGGACATGATTTTGAAGTCTTAGTGACATCTTGTCGTAGGCATCCCATTTCATACCTTGGGAATTTGGAAAGGCATTAGATGGTCCTCCGACTTAGTAAGTAGAGGAAGGGCCCCAAGGATGTAAGGCCTTCCCCAGAAGGGAGTAATCAAACAGAATTTCGAGTTCTTTGGAGTAGGTGGTGACCTTTGGTGATGGTGGAGGTGGAGATCCGTTGAGTATGACATCCTTGCAGAGGTCTTCCTCTTCGTCATCATCGTCAAATCACTTCCATGTCATCATCATCATCATCATTTAAGATCATATTTTCATCTTCTTCCTGATCTTCGTCCGGGTCATCCTCGGGTTCATTTTCATCAGCTAAATCTTCATATGGTTCCTCATCCTCGTTAACCTATAGTCCACAATATCAAGATAATCATCATCTTGATCCGGGGGATTTTGTGCTTGGATGGGAGCCGGAAGTACTTGCTCTTCAAAATCAGCAAACGCTTTGTTAAGTGTTTTGATAATTACGACATGATAAGAGGTTTTTGCATGTCCCGGGTGATAATTACGAAATCAGCAAACGCTTCACAAGAAGTATAGGCTTTTTGCATGTCCCGGGTGATAATTACGAAATCAGCCGGAAGTATAGGCTGCTTCACAAAATCAGCAAACGCTTTGTTAAGTGTTTTGATAATTACGACATGATAAGAGGTTTTTGCATGTCCCGGGTGATTATATGCATTGATAGCTTATGTTCTCAGCCCATATGGTAATAATAAGTATATGACCAAGTGATAAGACTTGGTTAGATTAGCTCGAGTTCGCGAGCATAATAGTGCATGTTTGGCGAGATTTATGTAGTTTATGAGTTTATGCATTATAGTTAATGTATGTGTGCTTAGTTGTACTTATATTTGCATTATCGTATTATATTCATGTCTAGTTGTTATGTGTTAACATTGTACGTGTGCATCTATCATGATATAGGTGTTCGAGGCACATTCAGATTCATTCATCTTGCATTATACTGCCCAGGTGAGTAACGGATTTTCAGTTAACATGTTTAGTAGATTAAACGTGTTTAGTATACATATGCCTTACTATATCTCAAGTACTATGCAAGTTATGTATCATGTTGACCCATGGGGTCATATTAGTATCATGTTGACCCGTGATGTCATATTAGTATCATGTTGACCCGTGTGGTCATATTCAGTATCATGTTGACCCGTGTGGTCATATTCAGTATTATGTTGACATGTTGGGTCATATTAAGTATCAAGTTAACTCGTTGGGTCATATTAAGTATCATGTTGACCTCTTTGGTCATATAAAGTATGTAGTTGACCCGTTGGGTCATATTAAGTATCATGTTGACCTCTTGGGTCATATAAGTTATCAAGTTGACCCATTTGGTCACATTAAGTATCATGTTGACATGTTTAGTCATATTAAGTATCATGTTAACCTCTTTGGTCATATAAAGTATGTAGTTGACCCGTTGGGTCATATTAAGTATCATGTTGACCTCTTTGGTCATATAAAGTATCAAGTTGACCCGTTGGGTCATATTAAGTATCATGTTGACATGTTTGGGCATATTAAGTATCAAGTTGACCCGTTGGTCATATTAAGCATCAAGTTGACCCTAGTTGACCCGTTTGGTCATATTAAGTATCAAGTTGACTCGTTGGTCATATTAAGCATTAAGTTGACCCGTTTGGTCGTATTAAGCATCAAGTTGACCCGTTTGGTCATATTAATTATCATGTTGACCTGTTTAGCCATATTCAGTATTAAGTAGACCCGATTGGTCTTACTCAGTAGTATGTCGTGGCTCAACCTTAGTATTATTTATAGTGAAAACTTTATTATATGCCATAGCGGTCTCAGCATTATGTTTATAGTAGTTCAACTTTATAGTTCAGCTATAGTATCAAGTTATAGCTCAGCCTTGGTTTATGTTATAGTACAATTTTAGTATCATGTCTTAGTTTAGCCTTGTAACCACATTATTGCTCAGTTTCTATATTCAGCTTAGTCTGAGCTCCAGCTCAGCTTAGCATCATGTTGTAGTCAAGCCTAAGTATTTAGCTCAACCTTAAATTATATATGAATGTTATATGCGTTTAGTATTGTGTGCAAAATGCTTTATGCACTCCTAGCATGCGATGCGTTTATATACGCATGTCAGATTCTATTAGGTATATGCTTATGCAGTTTTTAAGGCTAGCCAAGTGCTTTATGCACTTAATTAGTCAGAATAGTACTTTATGCATTAGTCAATGTATTTAGTACTATAAGTATATAGTCAGTTATGTGATCAAACATGTGGTCCAAACAAAGTTGGAGCTTAGACCTCTTAAGTAGAGAATCGAGCCTTAGAATAGTAAATATTCCAAAATCGGAACTCACACATCCTATATGAATTATTAACATGTTTATATGGCTCGTCAGTTATGTATTGAGTCAGTTATGCACTCATCTAGCCTGTGCTTATGCACTTAGCCAATATAGTACTATAAGTACTCAGTCAGTATGTGCTTATGCACTCAGTCAGTATGTACTTTACGCACTCACTATGTGCTTATGTACTCAGTCAGTTATGCACTAAGTATGTGCTTAGTTATGCAGTCAATTATACACTCAGTATACTTATGTACTCGGTCAACAACATGGTGTATCATGTATTTAATCAGCCAGTGTCGTGCTTATGCAGTTAGTCAATATTATGATTCATGTAGCCATAATAATATTATAGATACTTATTCAATATCACACTTATGTCCAGTTTATGATTTAATACAGTTCCGTTATCTCACTAAGTCTTATAGATTTACCATTCTTAGTTTATATTTTTGTAGGTATGTAAAATGAGACCATTTACATGCTAAATGAGGTGTAATGGGTTAAAATGGCATAGCTCGCGTGTTAGGTAACGAGCTTCTCATTTACATCATTTGTTATCAGTTTGGAATGCCCCTAAATCAAGAATCAACTTTTGTACCAAGTTTAAATAGTCAATGTTATGTATTTTGTAAAGTTTAGTATTTTAACGGGACGTTTAGAATAAGCATGTATGATGTAGAAAATACGCTTCCGCTAGTTTTACCAATGTATACAATTTACAGATTTTTAAATATTAAAAATAATAATAATAATAATAAATAAATAAATAAATCTGAGCTTTTCAATATACTTCTTTTTGCAAAAAAAATGTCATGAGGCAATAACAACGATGATTCTTTTTTGAATCTCCTTAGTGGGTGGAATAACTCAAACGCGGGTTCATCTTCTAACCCGAACGCGGGTTCATCATCACCCAACATCTCTTTTCCTAACCCACTTGGCTTGTCGAGCCAAGAACTTTACCTACAACTACAACGATTTCTATATTTGGAACAAAGCCAACAAAACACACTAAACACTTATTTTCAAAATCTACAATTCTCACAACATTCACAAACCGAAACACATGAGGTTCCCGAAACACCTACGTCTCCTCCAAAGCCCAAAAACCGTGGTAAACCAAAGGCCAAAAAATCCAAAGACCCCGAACCAATCGATGAGGATGAAGAAATTCCCAACTTCGTCCCTACACGTTGGCAAACAAGTGAGGAAAAATTACTTGCCATCTGTTATGTAGCCGCTGCGGAGGATCCGATTGTCGGGCTTGCACAAGATCGCGATAAGTTTTGGCAACAGGTAAAAAATGAGATCAATAGACTCAATTTTCAAAAACGCAACAAGGATATGATACAAGGAAAGTGGAAAACGTTGAACTGTGATTGCACAAAGTTCAACGCGTATTACAAACGTTCGAAACGAGAAGAGAAAAGTGGGGAAAGTGAGATGGATATCCTCAAACAGGCGAAACAAATGTATCATGACGAGCACAGAACTGCGTCGTTTAACAACGATGAGGCTTGGGAGGTTTTGCGTGGTCATAGGTAATGGGATGCGCCGGATCCGCTTGATTTAACCGACGATGTCCTAAGCCAAACAAACGAGGCTTTGTTTGGTCACGATGAACAACCATGTCCCATGAGAAAAAAGCGTGCTTCGAAGAAAGCCAAATCTGAGAACACGACAAGTATCGGGGGAGCGAGCACCGGAGGAACGAGCTCGTCAAGCCAATTCACGGAGACTATGACAACCGAGTATCGTATAAAACGGGAAACTGCCCAAGCGGCGTATCGGGTGGCCCAAGTAAAAGATGAAATGATAACAAGGTTGGAAGAGATGAAATTTTTGATGATTGGCACTGAGGGTAAAGATCCAAACGTTGTGCCTTGGATCAATGAAGAAAATGACCGAATCATCAAAAAATATAACTTGCAACCTCGTCACTAGATTTAATTGTATTTCAGTAATTTCCTTTATGTAGTAGTTTGCTTTGTGTTGTGTTTTTTTTATTTCGTAATTTTTATTTATTTTTTTATTTTTTTTGTAATTTATTATTATTATTATTTTTAATCGTATTGTAATATGTTTAAGAATTAATGTTGTGTTTTTTAATAAATGAAGTATTAGTTTTAGTTTAGGGGTTGAATTTGAAAATATTTGAGTTAAAGTGAGTTAAAGTTGAGTTATGATAAGAGATGTTTTTTTTAGATAAGATGAAAAGGTTAAAGGCGATGTGGCGACGTGTGTGAGTGAAACCTTAACTCAAGGTTATGCTACCTTATCTATCTTCTTTATAATGCGTTTAGAACTTTCAAAATTAGAAACTTAAAATTGAATTTTTACTTACTTATTATGGAAGAATTAAAAAATAAGATAAGGGCTTAATCATTTAATTGACATATGTTACTTCTCAACTAAAAATAACAAAAGGAGGAGCTCTAACAAACTAAAATAAAGAATTTAATAATGGGACATACGTACTCCACCACCAATTAATCACTTTTATTTTAAATTTAAATATCTTTAATCAGTTTAATTTTTTATGATCTAATTTCACCATATTTTTTAAAATTTTGTCTTTCTTTAATTCAACATCCATTTGATATATTTTTATGAGTTTTCTTTAATAGTCGAGAAGAAGCGGGTTGAAAAGAGATAAACTACTTGAATTAGGCGTAAAATGAAAACATTTGTTATTCTAAAATAGTTATGGTCTTGCATGCCGCGTTCACATGGTACCCTTCTAGTGCTCTTATATATGCTTTTGTGATGATTGAAATTATTTTGTACGCCAAATGATATGCTTGGATACATCAATTGCTAAAGGGAAACTACACTATAAGTTACATTTACAACCTATCAATATGTAAAATGCTAAATAAGTCTATCCTCATGCGAAAACAATACATTATGCAACGCAAATTTAAGAACGACAGAGTCAAAAATATGAGCCAACCCAGATTCTAATAACATTAGGCTACTTTATTTGGATATTGTAACAATGGGTACAAAGTAAGCACAAATGATCTAACGTCTACTGTTTTCTTTTACACAACACAATAATATCAAGATTTACATGCAATAGACAAGTGAAGTAAAGTTTAAGAATGCCAAATTCCCCTAATCATGCTTCGAAATCTATTCGATGACAGGTTCCTAACGATCTTTTTAGCATCCAAAACTTGATCCTCCGCAAGTTTTTCTATGTTTTTCATGTACACAGAACTTAAAATTTTTCTTTTCCCGTCGTTACAAAACGTTAATAACATGATTATAGAAAGTAATACCTTTCTGTTACCTGAATTACCTTCTTCTGGATCAATCATTTGTAGAAGCAAGTTCACATTTTGATCATTTTGCACTAGTCTCTTTTGGTTTCTAGGCACAACTAACAAGCACAAAAGTGTCTCTGCTGCCATTTCTCGTGCCTCAAATGACTTTGCCTCGAGGAATTTAACGAGTACCGGTATGAATCCCGCATCACCCATGACCTTCTTAAACTCGTCTGAAGTCCCACTAAGCCAAGATGCAGCCCTCAAAGCGGCTTCCTGCATCGAAACCTCACCATTATGAAGAAAATAAAGTACATGATCCATGAAACCATACATCCTTAAACTGTTCACATACACAATAGAATCCGAACATAAGATCACAAGTGCCCTCATGGATTTCTCTCGAGCCTTAGATGAATACACTGATTTAGGATCAAGTACACGAACAAGCACACGAATCCCACCTTCATTAACAACCAAGCCCCTCATATACTCATTCCCACAAGCCAAAACTTGCACAAACTCAATAGCACTAATTTGCGAACCCTCGTTTTTCGACCTAATAAGTTTCATACATAACGGAATCGCACCTTCCTCAACCACAAACCTCCTAATCTCATCAACACCAATAAGATTCCTCAACACCCCGCAAGCCAAACCAACCAACTCACCACCACCAACAACCCCATCCTCACCACTCCCAATCCCATTCCCACATATCTTTAACAACGCATTTACCCCTCCATTAGCCGAAACTGACCACGCGTTATCACTATTAACCGTGCATTTCATCAAACACCTTGTCGCCAACTCCTTACCCAACTCACTCCCACCCTCCAAAACCTTAACTAATTGCCCAATAACACCAATCCCAACCAAAACACATTTATAACTCTCAAAGCCACAAATCAAAACAAGCGATTTCAACGCCTCTTCTTGCACACCAAAATCCTTACAACCCAAAAACTTAACCAAAACATTAACAAATCCATCAATCTCGATAGCAATTTTGACATACTTATCATCCTCTAAACAAACCTCATTAAAACTAACCAAAGCTTGTTTCTTTATATCAAAACACCCAATCTTAAACCTATTTAACAAATCTTTAACATAAAACTTAATATCATCTCTACAAGCATTAACACATGGTCTTGAAACCACAATTGCATAATTCCCATTAGTTAAAAAACCATCACCGTTGACTATTTCAGTCAAACTTGTCAAATGAGAATCAAATTTAACCAAAATTATATCAAGATCACTTTGCATTAGCAATTTCCCACTGTATGTATGTTCAATACACTTAAAACCCAATTCATTACAACTGTTAGTTGTCTCTAAGATGGCTTGTACGATGTGGGTTAGTTTTTCTTGATTTTCCGATGGGATTGAGGTGATGAGTGCAAGGATTTCTTGTAATTTGTTTGTTATAAGTTTCCATTTTGATGTAAAGATTGTTATGGAGTGGGTTAAGTAGATTAGTGATGAGATTTGGTCGGTTGATTGCCGGAGAATGGATTTTCCACCGAGTTTTCCCATTTTCCGGTATGTTTTTTTATTCGGTTTGGGGGAAACTCATTTTTTTGGTGAGGTTTTTATTTATTTAATGAGTGATATAGATAGATTAGTTGATCATATGTGTATGAAATAGAACTGAAGTAGTGTGCAGTTACGAAATAACCCCTGACAAATGAAGATAAGTGTTATATAGACAAAAGGGGTAGTTTTGGAATAGAAAATAAAAGGTAAGTTAGGTTTAGTTGGAAGTTGAAATTTGTCTCTAGACACTAGGTAAAAAAGTTTTACTTTTGTGTTTATGATAGTGACATTTACTTGACAAGGAGAATAGGAGATATACATAGGCTACGTTTGGCAACCGGGCAGGGTTCGAGGTACGAACGCTCAGCTAATATTTCATGTATTGTTCGTTAAAAATGAATAAATATAAATAATATTTTACGTTTATTTAGTTAAATTAATAAGGGTTTTTCTAACTTGTGTTCTAGGGGCACAAGTTAAGCACATCATAAGATGACAGTGCGCCCACAAAAAGTGCATAGGGATCCACAAAGTCATTCTATGTCTTTTTATCTTTGTTGTCTTAACTCATGTCTTGCAAGCAGCTAGAAAAACGCAATTAATAAACATGAACAAAAGTTGTGTTTGTTTATTAATGTCCGTGAACATTCAATTATGTGTTTATTAACATACATTTATGTTTATTTATTTGTTTGTGATCGTATATTATATCTTTTAGTTGTATATTTTTAAAACTAGTTTGTTTAAATAAAACAACACTTATAAAACAATATTTTATGCATAATTTAATAAAGTTTATGTATGTTTTTCTACGTTCTTTTATGTTCGATCGTTTATGTTTGTTTAAGGGTTTGTTTGGTGTTTTAATGAACGAAAATATACGAACATGAACAATTCATTTTCTTAATAAACAAACATGAATAATAAAATTCACCGATTAAGCATTCGAGTCCATTTTTTGTTCGGTTTAAACTAAACGAACAAACATGAACAAGGCTCCGTTCGTGTTCGTCCGGTTCATTTACAGCCCTAGGTTTGAGCTTTTAAAATAAATTAGCTTATAAAATATGTCTTGTTTGCCATACATGCTTATGAAAGCTTTTATATGCCATAAGCTTCCATAAGCACAAACGCATAGAAAAAGGCTTATGGTGGCTTAAAAAGCTAATTAAATTACTTAAATACTCTTCAAAATATAATGAATTATCATATGAAAACTAAAAATATATGTGGATTTAATTTGATGTATTTTTATTTGATTTTACATTAATAAGCTTCAACTCTAACTAATTCGTCAAACAGTTTTATAAAAATATAAGCTTCAACTTTTGGTTTATAATATAAGTTTCGGCTCCAACCAATTGCATTAAACATACCCATAGTATTAATTTATGATAGTAATGTTATATTCTAAGACGATGCCTTATGTTGGTTATTCACTATCAGTTGAGACTTCATGACGGTCTAACATCACAATGCGCTAAGATAAGATGTGTTGGTTTGGTGGTTAATTCCATCTAATGAATGACATATTTTTTTTAGTGTGTTGTGTGCGTGAGGTATATTGTTAGGATATGTGTGTATTAAGTGCGATATTTTTATGTGTTTGATTAAGTGGTCAATGCTATAGGTGTTAGGCGGCGAGTTAGATGATGTGCTGAAAAGTTTATGTGACGCTGAGGTGAAGTTTATGTAAATTAGTCATTACACTTAGCTTGAGGCGGAGAGATATTTTGATAATTATGCTCTATGAAACTATTTTTTATTCATATATTATTTTCAAATAATAACTACTGTAACTAATAATGCATGCAAAAAGATACCGATAATGGGGTGGGGCAATTGTATATATACTAACTAAAATTTGTATATTTGCAAATATACTCAAAACATGTTTAAGTTGTATTTTATATCATGCATTTAAAACTTGTATTATGGGAAAATATGCAATTTTTTGAGTTTTAATAGGTATATATATGCCAAAAAGGAACTTGTAGTAACATGTAAGTAGTTCTCCCATTAATTTGTGATGAAAATGATTTGGTTTGTTTCGGCAAAAGATGAAACCTAATAAAGAAGGGAGTTTCAACCTATCCGCCTTGTACTTCTCGAGTCTATTACTTATTGACTAGCGAGTGATCTGAAGAATGCGATGCATGAAGATCCAATGTGTTAGATATTACTACACCGGCCTTTCTTCGATGTTTTAGATGTGTGTGAGAGAGATATGAAATGGTTTGTGTGTATTTATATAGTATATGCGGTTATATGTTTTTAACAATCATTATTGTTAATAATGCTTTTTAGCGGTTACACATTTTTAATAATGTGTTGTATATGATTTGAAAACTGTATTTAATTTAATGAAGACGTCCTGAATTTTAATAATGAGATGTACTGAATTTTAAGCATTTTTTTATAATAAGTATATAGGCTTATTTTTTAAAAAAAACTTCCTTTAAAAAAATGATCTAAATGCATTATAATGTAGTTAAGAGGTTCTTCAATTTCAGTTTAAACTATCAAATTGATCTAATTAAGCCAATCAAGATAGCACATGAATGTTGAACCAACTTGCAATAAGAACTAACATATTACGATCCTGAACTTTCTTAAACACTAAACGTTTCGTAAATCTGCTTGAGAAAACAACACACCTATTAGACGTCATCACATTAACAAGATATTCAATACTGTATTTGCGATATCCTTTTTGATATAAAAATATGATGACGTATGACAGATAATATACCGGTAAAGTCTTGCTAAAAAGTTAATTTATTTTGCACCTTTTGTAGCTAAAAATACAACACAAGCATGCTAACAACCAAATATTTAAAGTTTACAATTTTATTTGTATTAAATCAAATCAAAGTTCGTGAATTGTTATTGACTTTTGACGAATATGTTTGTTTTAACTCTTAGGACCCCTTCGAACGAAAGTGACTAAATTGTACAAACCCCACCCCATAAAGAAACGAAAACAGATAATGTCAAAAACTAAAACGAAAGGTGATGCTTATTACACATATACGTAACAAAATAAAATCGTCATTCAAAATAATTAATCATGTAAAATTCGTTTTATAGTTCTAACATTTGGACTTTTGAGCTATTGCTTGTCAATTTTTATGTGGTGATTCTTTGTTGTTCTTCTATGGCTACAAGATGTTCACAAAAGACCTTACTAAACTTTGATCAATATTCACCTCTCTTCATACTCGCTTGTTGAAATGTGATTATTGTCTTGCTTCTTTTAGTGCTTATTATGTGTTTAGCTATTTTCAGAAGCCTTTTAAAAAACCTTGGATTCTTGAAGGTCTCTGCTAATTTTTTAGATGTTTTGTGACTGAAGTGTGAATAAAGTAAGTTGGAGGGCTGGATTGCATCTTTTGGCTTCATATAGTGTTAGATTTCATTAGGGTTTGTGACGCATTATTAACCATTCACTCTCAAACCCTAATCACTCTCATAACTACCATCTCTTTCACTAATACTTTGATCATTACTTATAGTCTGGTAACCATTTGTGTTTCTTGTGTGAGAATATTATCCCACAAGATAGTAATCATTTATGTACTCATAAACTCATCAATAAATGCTCGGCTAGGTTTAATCCTGCTGACATTTCTCTTTATTGTGATTGTTTATATGCTTATTTGATACCATCTCACATGGTATCATAGCTACAGGCTCTGATTCTCCTCGATTTACCCGTTTTTGTGAAACCTAAATTTTTATAATTTGGGGTTTTTTGTTGATTTATGGGTTCTCGTGATCTGATTATGTTCGGTGTTCTTACTGGGGACATGTGGATTAGGTAATTGTGGTTATTGAGAAAAAAAAATATCCTAATTCTTAAAATTAGGGCTTGGGTATCTTTGGTTTAAATCTATTTGAAACTGTAAGTGAAGGTTTCAGTAGACTGTTGTGACAACTCGTAAATTCCTCGATGCGTCATAATTGGAGAAACAACAATTAGAGCGATCGTTCCATTTAAGTTGAGATAAAATACGTATTTATAGTTGTTTTTATCATAAATAATATTATGAGAACGTTAGTGTAATTCCCGAGTCACGAATCCTTCGTTTGCTAGTTCAAACGAGTCGTGAACTTAATATTATGAAAGTTTTAGAAAGTTACAAGTTTAGTCCCTTTGACATTTACCGCGTCGCCCCTTGTGGTTACAGATGTACATGTTAGGTCCCTCCTGGAACTATATATACCCCACACCTCACCCTTTCTCTCATCTTCTCACCTTTCTTTCTCTCTCTATAAACACACATACAAACACTTCTCTCCCTTCTTTCTCTAATATTCCGGCCACCCATTAGGATTCTGGCGCCGTCGCCGTCGCCGTCGTCTGGCCAAATTCCGGCCACCTCCCCTAACTACACCACCCCTCCTAGATTATAGATCGGACCATGATGGTTCCGTTTCTGCAACCCACGCGTCACAAAACACAAAGACGCGTTTTAGATCTACGATTTTAGATCCATATCCTAGAGTTTTCTAAAGATAACGATAAAGGTCAAGCTTGGATGTGGTCGCGAGTTGTACTCGTGAAAGACACCACCGCCCCTCGTCCTTCCTCTTCCTATTTCGTTGTTTTGATAAAACGTATATGTTGTTTGTGTTTAAATTCTTGGATAACAATTGACAAACGAGTTTTAAAAAGAGGTCTGTGAAACGGATTAAAAACAAGTTGTGAAAACATTGTTAGCAAATGATTCGTGTGGTGTAGGGAGTTTCAAGGTGATGTTTGTGCGTTGTGGATGTGTTGTACGAGTCGACTCACTGAGTCGGGTTAACTCAGTGAGTCGAGTCAACTCAGTAGGGTGTTTGTTACTTTGGCTCTTGGGTTGACTCAGTGAGTCGAGTGGGCTCACGGGTCGAGTCAGTGGACTCAGTCAAGTCAATTTGACTCGGGTCAGTCACGAGTCGGGTCGAGGGTTAGACCCATGATAATCTCCAAGTTCTTATTCACTAATTCTTGGTCTTGGTTTGAGATTAAAACATTATACAAAAGGATTTCATGTGGTAATAATTGTATAAGAGTTTTTGATATTTTTGTCTTGATTTTCGGGTCGGGTCAGACCTGTTTGAGCCTCGTACGGGTCGGGTCGACCTAGTGTTGGTCTTGTGGTGTGCTCGTTCGGGTTTTGGATTGATTACTATCGACCATACGACTTATTTACAGATATGATAGCTTATTTTGGAATAACGGCGTTGCCTTGTGATTGTCGTCTTAGGTTTGACCCGAATGCAAACATTAATGTCCAAATCATATAAATGTATAAGATAGTCATAATACAAGTAAATATGGGTTACGGGTATTACTCGAATTAGAATCAATAATTGGTAAAAAGTTGTAAATAGTTAACATGAGACATTGAAACAAATGAACCGATATAGACAACATGCTAGTTGGAAACATGTAACGAGTTAATTATGTAATAATAGCGAATACTAAGAAATGGTTAAAGATGCGAGTAAACGAGTAAACTTGTACTACGACCATGGGTAAACTATATAAATATATATATATATTTAACCACTTGATTAGGTAACGAATCAATTATGATACGATACCGGAATAGAACTAGCGAGATAAACGATATTGAACTTAAGTTAACAACAAATAAGTACATATAAAACAGGATGATAAACATTGAGACTAGATACGTGGTTAATAATTAATATCGAATATTACGTATACGTTATAAGATTCGACTATGTTTTATAAATTAGAATAACAATTGATACACGAGTCATATTGGTTATAAGTTGTGCTTTATTAAACGTTTTGAACTAACCGAAAATAATGTATTAGACTCAACGCGAGTTAAATATATTTGATTCGCAATAAGAATAAATATTCAATTTTCGCATTCAACTAATAACTAGATATTAAACTATATATTATCGACGGAGGTGATTTTATTGGCTTATAAACCTTTATTAAATAAGACAGTAACTCGTATTTTCTAAATAAAAGTTAACTTTATAAACTTGTTGGGAAAGGTTATTTTGATAAGACTATTTATTAAAGTCATAACGATTTGGTAAGTTGAATAAACAAACGCGTCATTTATAATATACTACACTTATTAGAGGTACTTTACCATAAACTCGTCTACGTACGAGTAACGATTGTGAGACCTTTATTAATTAAGCGATAAATGGAACTTATCTTTTATTATAAACATGTACGTTTGGGGATTATTGGGTAAATTGCTGAAACTTATCAAGTAACCTATTTATATTACATAAATAGTTGTCGTCATTTCCTAGTATTTGACTAGCTTGAGTATTGTCAATGTCTTTTCCTCTTTGGCGTGCGTTCTAGTTAGTATGTCTCGACTATGTCGACGTCTTCTCTTCTTTCGCGTGAGTTGTACGCCGCGTCTATGTTTCTTACCACCACACGAAATCTTAAAAATAAACTTTTGAGATATTAATTATAAAATTTTGGGAATGATAATGGACTTTTGAAAGTAACGACATGAATGATCCACGAAAACTATGACACATTACTTTCTATCAACTTCTTTATCGTATGAGCCGTATTTTGAGATAATTATATACGCATTAGGTTGCGTCAACACTATTCTAGCGTACTTGTCGTACCTTCTTTTGGATGTCGTGGAGATTAGCTTTAGATGCTAGTCGTGTTAGTTGTGAATGGTGCATTACTGTGGCTAAGGTAAGTTTCATAGCTCCTCTTTTCAGAGGTTTTCATAACTATTTTGGGGGAGAATACATGCTGCTTTTAACTAACCATAATCGGATACGTGAACATTATTTGAGAATGACTGATGTTTGGAATATTTGATTTGTTAATTGAAGCCTTATGTGTTTATGTGAGTGCAAACTACTTCTTGGACCTGCCACTACTCTTTTAAATTGCTAATGTGTTGACTAGGAAAGGTTAGACATGTGACAGATGTTGACTTAGACTAGGGTAGCATTCCTATGCTATAACGCGATGCCTAGCTAAGAATAGACCGACCTAGATCAGGGTAACTTGTCTTCTAGGCCTTGCTACGACTGTGCTGGCTAGAGTCGCTTGGAGCCCTGCTGAGATCTTGTTTGTGTTGTGGATTATTGATTGGATTGATTGTTGATTGGAATGTTTATTATATATCTGCCTTAGTCGCACATAGCAATTAAACTCTATCAAGTCCACTATTACTTTTGTAACTAAACTATATGAACTCACCAGCGTAAGCTGACCTTTTTAGCATGTGTTCTCAGGTTTAAGGCGATAGCTCACTATTGGAAGATGCTTGGCAAGGGGCATGGTCATAGGCGACTCTGATGAATAATCAGGACCGCTTTAAACTTCTTTTTGGGCCTATTTTCGCACTACTTTCATTAATGTAAACTTCATATTTTCAATTAATGAATCTTATTATAAATAAATGGGATAAAAACCATTCTTTGTACCTTAAGTTGTGATACCAAGATTGTAGCACCCAAAAGGTTCGTATGCTTCCGCTGGACCCTATTTTCGGGGTGTTACAACTGGTGTTCGATTGGGTCTCTGATTGGATCTAATTGAAATCCTAAGCAAAGGTTTCATAAGATCTTTCTATTCTGTTGTTCTCTTTTTCTAATCAGAGTTCATTTATGTTAGTTCACTCTTCTCACCCTGTCCTTTTGTAACTTGACTGTGTTTTTGCTTTTACTTTAAGAGGTTTTTTGATCTTGCTCTTAACCTCCTGACGTGATTGGAAAGGAATCTTGAGAAATATCAGATCTTGACCTCTATATTATTTATTAGGTATATTTGGCAAAACTAGTTGTAAGTTGTAAAATGTAAACTGTAAAGTTGTTAACATGAGCTACAAGCTATATCTTTCTTTCTTTTTTTTTTCTTTTTTTTTCCTTTTTTAAGAAAAGCATTTGGTAAGTTAGCTGTTATATGTAATTATAAAATGTAAAATGACATAAAAGGGACACATATATAATTGTAAACAAATGTTAGGAGGGTATATCAGTAGTTTAAAGTTTTAACGGCTCCAAATGTTTAAAGAGGTTCATGAATCAACTTTTCATTTAGGAGCTATTTCTTTGAAATAAAAACTTGAAGTTAATGTATTCAAACGGAGCTACTTATTTTAGAGGAGATTTATTTTGTAACAAAAAACTAACAACTACCAAAAAATCTCCTACCAAATAGGCCCATTATCTATCTTATCGCTTTTTTGCTTATTGTTATCTATTTTCTGTTTAAGGTGTCATTATTTGTTCTTTATTATTTTCTTTTTTCTTATTATCTACTTATTATCATTTTTTGTTCTCTGTCTTATTGATTTTTTGTTCTCTATTGTTGATTGTGTTGTTATATCTTTCTTATCTTTATTTGTATGTTTCCTATTGAATGGCTCAATTTGAAGAGCCCAAAGATGACCACATTGTGGAAAACTAGAAGGGGGGGTTGAATAGTTTTGCCAATAAAAACTTCATTTTAAACTATTTAGATCGACTTATGTCAATCTATTTAGATGTGTGTGTTGGATGTTGATAAACAAACATATATAAGTATGTAATGAAAAGATAAGAGTAAGAAGCACAAAACCACAACGCGAGTATTTATAGTGGTTTGGCTACAAGGACACCTTCCTTGCTCTACTCCACTCCCCGAGTCACCTACTCGAGAGTTCGTAATCACTACACCAACTCCTTATGGCGGAGAAGCCTTCACAACGTCGCCTACCCTTTTTCCGGTGCTAGGCTAACCACCGGGTTCTTTCACTCCAAGGTGAACCACACCTACACAACGTCGCCTACCCTTTATCGGTACTAGGCTAAGTACCTGGTTCTTTCACACCAAGGTGAACCACACCTACACAACGTCGCCTACCCTTTATTAGGTACTAGGCTAAGCACCTAGTTCCATTGCAATGGAGGAACTACTACCCAACACTACACCAACGACTAATCCCAAAGGAGATCAACTCCTTTTTACAACATCATAAAGGATATCAATATCCTTGGATCTAGTACTAATCTATCTTGTACATCGAAACACACCATATCGAATGTACATCTAAGGCACCTTTCACTAATGCCTTTAACTAGATCTACAAGACACCCTTCACTAATGTATTGTGTCTTGACTTCTAAGCACCCTTCAATAATGCTTCTAGTCTTGACTTCTAAGCACCTACCACAAGTGCTTGTGATATGGACGATAGATACCCTTCACTAATATCTTCGTCTTGACACTTGAAACACCTTTCACAAATGTCTTCAACACTTCTTAGGAAAAGAAAAACAATCATCAACAAGAATACTTCAGTAGTCTTGATGATGAGGAAGCATGGCAACTCATGGACTTGAGCTTGCTCGACTTCAAAGGTGGTGATCTCGCCTTTAAGAGGAACCTAGAAGATCATACAAAAACAAAACTACAAACATAGATCTCTTGGATCTGAGGTTAGAGAGTTTTTAACTCAAGGGGAAAGTATGTTGGAAAGGGGTGAGCAACAATGAAGAAATGGCTCACTATTTATAGAGTAAAAATACTGTTCCCCGGATCCCACGGATCCCTCCCACAAGGGATCCGTCTAGTGTAAACCTAGGGATCCGTGGGACGCTCCTCTTTGCCCATGGGTCATAGGTCATGGGTCATGGGTTGATCCATGGATCTTTAGCTAGATACAATGTATCTCTTGAGTGCAATGCACCTAGTCACATGGGTATGGATCAAAACCATGGGTTATAGATATTATCCATATATGATATAAGCATGATGTCATGCAATGGGTCATGGACTTTTGGGTTGTACCCAACTGCATTCAATGTATTTGGTCAATGGGTTATGATACTTAAGTTTCTACCCATTTATATTACCCAATATACTACATACTAGTTATGTGTATATTTTACCCAAATATGTAAACACTAGTTGTTGGACATATGTAATATTAAATCATAAAATCAATTATACTTGTTTTAGTGTTTTATGAGAAAACGTAAGTATGTTAATAACTATTAGTTCAAACCATTTACGTATTTTACTTGTTTCGTTAAAATGATTTTACGTTTGTTATCGACAAAACATTAGAAGATCGTAAAATATAAATAAACGTTTTTATGGCTTATTTGTATTAACAATTTCCCCCTTTTTGTTGATGACAAAACATAAAATTATTTTAAGGAAAAGCTAAAATTGTAAAGTTTGAGTTTGTAGTTTTACTTTCTTCTCCCCCTTTTGTCGAAACAAAAGAGCTTGAAAGAAACTAACACATTGTTTTAGGAAAAACATGTGAAAGAAATAACAAAAATAGAGAGCAAGTAACGGGAAAGGATCTCGTCTTTACTCCCCCTTGACGAGTCCATCCCTATTTAAGGGCGTCAAGAGACTAATACTAAGCTAGTTTATTTGCAACTAAGTTTGCAAAAGATTCCGTCTATGTGACGAATGTGCTCCCCCTTGTTGAATGCAATTTTTCAAAGGGATGTCATGAAATGTAATCCTAATATTGCAAGTGATTTGCAATGTATTGCTTTGACACAAAGCTCCCCCTAACTTTAGGATGTCAAAGTCTTCATGTGTAAATTGAATAACTACAAAACAAAGATTAGAAAACAAGTATAATGCATAATTTCCTGCAAATGTGATCCAAGTTAGTAGAAAATAGTTTTACGTATCATGGATCCCACGGTTCCCTCTAGTAGGGATCCGTCTCAGGCAAATTAAAGGGATCCGTCTGGTCGATGAATAAATTCACAAATGGTGGTATAACAAATAATGTTATCACCAAAGTGAGACATGTATTATACAACATAATCATATACTCGAAATATAGCAAGTAGCATGTAATTTCATTTAATAAAACTAGAGTTATGATATACATGACTCTAAAAACTAAGAAAATAAATGATACATGACTAGGAATTTCTAGACCAACTAACGCTTGATACTAGGACACCACTAAAATCTTCTAGCTCAAGTTTGTTTAGGTTTAATCTCGTCGAAAAGTTCGAGGAGGTGATAGAACATGAAACGTTGGTCTTCTCGTACTTCATGTATCAAACTTTCAACATGTTGACAATGATAACAATCTTTGTCATGGCTAGGTAGTGGTGGTGGAAGAAATGAAATGGCTTGATGCGAAGGATCAAGTGAAGCGGCTTGTGGAGCCTCAAATGATGAAGGGATTGGTGGAGGCGCATTTGAGAATGGCTCGACCAAGAATGATGGTGGTGGTAGAGAAGTGTCAACTTTCATATGGTCGGGTGGTTGACTTTGATGATTTCTCATAATCCAAATGGGATTATATGATGGAAACGATGAAAAGGAAGCCGGAGCTAATGTTGACTCAACACATTGATTTTGTACAATTATTCCTCCTAATGAGGAGAATGTTGTTGGCGGAGGAGGATGAGACGACCTAGGAGGAAAATCCTCTAAATTGTAGAGGTGTGGTGATGATAGTGGAGATGTAAAATATATAGCTCTAGGAACCAATGGTGATGGTTTAGTGGAGATGATATTGTTTGGCCTAGGAGGTATGGTGGTGTTTGGCATAGGTAGTTTTGTGGGTACTATCCTTTTAGGAATTGGTTTGATTGGTTGAGAAGAGATCCTTGCATTTGTTGGCTTGACCGGAGATGATTCGGTTGAAGAAATTTCGTGTACAACACGAGCAGTTTTCTTGGGTGGTTCTTTGGTGGATAAGTTACTACTTGGAGTTTTCCTCATGATGAGATGATTTCAAGAAGTTTGTAAGGGTTTCTTAAGTGCTGAAAATTAGGATAAAGGTGATGACTATGGAAGTTCTAACAATGTGGTTTATAAGGCAAGAGATTTGGCAAGTGCATTCAAGCCTCAGACCACTAAAATTCAATGGAATGTGATGATTAACATGCACAAGAGTCAACTTCAGAGTTTGTACTGATCTAGGAACCCATTTAAGATGAGATGGAGTGTTTAAGTTAGGAAGATGAGCTTGAAATGATTTTTTAGCTAGAATTGACATAATCATCATCCGGATCCCACGGTTCCCTCCTCGAGGGATCCGTATAGGCTAATCCTAGGATCCGGCTCTCGTGACTATGAAAGAGTAAAATGATGTTTCTAATGTCTAAGATCTATACCATCTTGAGTGTTTCAGTCCTCCTAAGTGTTTTAAATGAAGGGGTGCTTGAGTACTTGAAGGTAATGAGTGATTTAGCTAATGATTGCCTTTTATGGAAGCAATTGGAACTTTCATAAGTACCAATAAATGAACAAGGATGACACTAAAGATTTTGAGAGTGTCAAGTGAAGCTAAATGATCCTAGAGATCAGATAGTTACTTAGATTAATCCTTTGGAGAATATCCTAAAGGCTTAAGATGGAAAAACTAGAATTTGATCAATTTCGACCAATTTTGACGTAAGGATGATTATGATCAATTTTGCTATAAGAGGATTCCAACGTTTAGATATGGGGGATCATGTAAAAAATGATGTGTGAGCTTGAGAGCGGAAGAGTAATGGATTAAAGTGAAACGATAGATCTACAAGCGTCTTTGAGTGTGGTCTAGGTGAGTTATGTGTGAGTAGGAAAGATCTACTTAACTTAATAAGGACTTAATTTGCCTTAAGACACTATGTTAAGCTTAGTGTGAGGTGTTCTAAGGACATGTTTGAAATACAATGTTTGTAATTGCATTTTATGTTAGCCGGATCCCACGGTTCCCTAAGTGTAGGGATCCGTCTAGCACAAACTTTGGGATCCGTCCATCTGCTAAGCAGAACCTTTACTAAAGGTATGCAATGATCTTGACAATGCATTATATTCCAAGGTTAGTTTAAAGGGGTTCTAACACTAAGATATCAAATGTAAGATGTTTTATTTCATGAGAGGAATTGGATTACATTGATAAAGCACGAGTACAAAAGGATTGATCCTATTTGAAAGACTACTAAGTCCCTTGAGTGTTTTCGCTAGAAGGATCATCACGTGGTTGATGAGTGTTGGTGGAATCAAGAATGAAGAAAGTCTTCATGAGAGATATGTTTAGCGGTTCCATCATCTTGTTCACAAGTACGTACAATGGACTTTGAAATTGAGGATGAAAGTGCATAACGTTATGATAGAGGCGCGTCAAGAACATTCCATAAGGGATGAGTTTATTCTTGGAGCCTTGAAGATTTACAATTCGCCTTGCGAAGAAGTAGGCGAGATTGTATGGTTGTTGTGTTAGCAAACAATACATTATGTGAGCACAACAAGCGGGAAGAATTTCTCGATTTCCCCTAAGACTCCAAAAATTTTCACGTAGGATGAGTGCAAGGGGTTTGTACTCTTCTCGAATGTCCCATGTGAAGATAATGTTTGGATCGGAGTAATATGGTCGAGGTTTGCATATTGTGCGACGTAAATCCTCCGGGGAGGGTATGTGTGAACAATATGGACTATTTTCTTCACGAAAGTTGAAGAGAGAATCAAGAGACCAATCTTCGATGAAGGCACATTGTCCATGATTTGGAATTCGGAGGATGTGAGCAAAATGCCCAAGGGTTAAAGTAAACTTTTGGTTTTCGATATAAAACCAAAGAGATAGAGAGCGATCCTCGTTACGAACGAGTTCAACTTGACGGAAGAATTCCATTATGAACCTTGGACATATCTTCTTGTTGATTTCAAGAAGACATTCTAGTCCTATGGCTCGGAAGGAGGTATTGATACCTTCTTGAATTGTAGAAGGTGTCTACAACACGTCCTTCGTAGAAGTGACGGTTCGAGATTATTGAACCCATGGACATGATTGCCATGTGTGTTGGGCTCAAGGGAGATGTTTGGAGTGTAGACGCTAGTGAGTGAAAAATCAAACTCATATTCATGCGTCATAGTTGAACCTATAGAAATGATGAGTTAATAGAAAGTGATGTTTGTGGTCAACTAATGATTATCTACCGTTTTTACTAGATTTTTATTAACAATGGTTTTTAACAACAATGACACTTAGCTTACTTTATTCTAGTGGAATATTTCATTTAGGAAGAAAGTGGTTTTTAATTTGCATGAAAAACTGTTTTCCAGTAGGACGGTTCCCACGGTTCCTTTCAAAAAGGGATCCGGCTAGTACGTTTACCGAGATCTGTGGATCTGTAGTTACTGAAACATATTTTATGATAAAAAGCATAGGTTTTTAGATATCATAGTTTTATACCAAGATAAGTGTTTTAGCCTACATTTTTCTTTTAGCATGCATACATGACTTCTAATGTATCACGAAAAAATTAAAAAGAAATGATAAACACATTATGACAATAACCTAGATAAATTAGATTATCAGTAATATTTCATTTCAATGCTAAGGATGATACAAAGGATTGGGTATATAACCCCAATGTAGATTAACAACACAAAGTATATGTCTTTGTATGTGAACTTCATCATAAGGAACACAAGTGCGATGAGTGTTAAGGCGATGAGCACGAGGGCGATGTAAACCATGTTGAAGACGGTTCTTCTTGGTTTCGGTTGAGATGAAATGGAGAGGAGGATGAAGTTTTGATTGAGAGGAAATTTTTGAAATTGGAAGTTTTGAAAAAGTTGGGATTTGATGGAGTGGTTGACGGAGGGTTTATTTATGGGGAAGGAGGAATTTTTGAGATTTTTGTTTTGTTTTATTATTAGAAAGATATGATTTTTGGATTAAGTGAGACAAAACACAAGTTTTATAAACCATGATTTTTAGACGAAAGAGTGACACGTATGTGAGAAAAAGCTTCCTAATGAAGCTATATGTAAAACATGTGTATACACGAAAGCTACTCAAATAAATGCCTAAGTAATCACTTAGGAATGTTTTTACAAATGACACAGCAAATGTCAGAAGACAATTCCAGCTCCTTTATGCTTAAGATACCTTCTTAGGGAAGGTAATCTTTATTATCAAGCAAATCCTATGGCTTGATAGATGTGAGCTTTGACTAATCAACATGAAAAAGAGGATTAGTGCGATTAAATGAAAAAGTGAATAAGAAAAATGTTGTTATCAAATCGACATCCAAACATATAGTTTTAAAAGACATGGTGTTTGTTTTTATGAAAAACCTTCTTTGTAGTTTTCAATTAACCATGGATCGTATCAAGTTTTTAAAGTACAATATACTTCAAGAAACTTGGTAACGAAACTCTGATACCAATTATGGAAAACTAGAAGGGGGGGGGGGTTGAATAGTTTTGCCAATTAAAATTTCCTTTTAAACTATTTAGATCGACTTATGTCAATCTATTTAGATGTGTGTGTTGGATGTTGATAAACAAACATATATAAGTATGTAATGAAAAGATAAGAGTAAGAAGCACAAAACCACAACGCGAGTATTTATAGTGGTTCGGCTACAAGGACACCTTCCTTGCCCTACTCCCCTCCCCGAGTCACCTACTCGAGAGTTCGTAATCACTACACCAACTCCTTATGGCGGAGAAGCCTTTACAACGTCGCCTACCATTTTTTCGGTGCTAGGCTAACCACCGGGTTCTTTCACTCCAAGGTGAACCACACCTACACAACGTCGCCTACCCTTTATCAGGTACTAGGCTAAGTACCTAGTTCTTTCACACCAAGGTGAACCACTCCTACACAACGTCGCCTACCCTTTATTAGGTATTAGGCTAAGCACCTAGTTCCATTGCAATGGAGGAACTACTACCCAACACTACACCAACGACTAATCCCAAAGGAGATCAACTCTTTTTTACAACATCATCAAGGATATCAATATCCTTGGATCTAGTACTAATCTATCTTGTACATCGAAACACACCATATCGAATGTACATCTAAGGCACCTTTCACTAATGCCTTTAACAAGATCTACAAGACACCCTTCACTAATGTCTTGTGTCTTGACTTCTAAGCACCCTTCAATAATGCTTCTAGTCTTGACTTCTAAGCACCTACCACAAGTGCTTGTGATATGGACGATAGATACCCTTAACTAAGATCTTCATCTTGACACTTGAAACACCTTTCACAAATGTATTCAACACTTCTTAGGAGAAGAAAAACAATCATCAACAAGAAGACTTCAGTAGTCTTGATGATGAGGAAGCATGGCAACTCATGGACTTGAGCTTGCTCGACTTCAAAGGTGGTGATCTCGCCTTTAAGAGGAACCTAGAAGATCATACAAAAACAAAACTACAAACATAGATCTCTTGGATCTGAGGTTAGAGAGTTTTTAACTCAAGGGGAAAGTATGTTGGAAAGGGGTGAGCAACAATGAAGAAATGGCTCACTATTTATAGAGTTAAAATTCTACTATTCCCTGGATCCCACAGATCCCTCCCACAAGGGATCCGTCTAGTGTAAACCTAGGGATCCGTGGGACGCTCCTATTTGCCCATGGGTATTTTGGTTATGGGTCATGGGTCATGGGTTGATCCATGGATCTTTAGCTAGATACAATGTATCTCTTGAGTGCAATGCACCTAGTCACATGGGTATGGATCAAAACCATGGGTTATGGATATTATCCATATATGATATAAGCATGATGTCATGCAATGGGTCATGGTTCAAGCTCTATGGGTCATGGACTTTTGGGTTGTACCCAACTGCATTCAATGTATTTGGTCAATGGGTTATCATACTTAAGTTTCTACCCATTTATATTACCCAATATACTACATACTAGTTATGTGTATATTTTACCCAAATATGTAAACACTAGTTGTTGTACATATGTAATATTAAATCATAAAATCACTTATACTTGTTTTAGTGTTTTATGTGAAAACGTTAGTATGTTAGTAACTATTAGTTCAAACCACTTACGTATTTTATTTGTTTCTATAAAATGAGTTTATGGTTTTTATCGACAAAACATTAGAAAATCGTAAAATATAAATAAACGTTTTTACGGCTTATTTGTATTAACACACATCCAGTGATAGTGATGATGATTCTTGCTTATCTAAGGTCACCTTTGTGTTTGGTGACCCCTTATACCAGCATCCTAATGACACCAGTCATACCCCTCTAATTAATTTTAGAGTAAAATACACCGTTCGTCCCTAATCTTGTACACACGCATTACGATTGGACAAAAGTTGCCTTTTTCACCGCTGGGAGTCCAAAACATGGAGTTTATATGCTAAACTCGTCCCTTGACCATTAACGCCGAGGTCAATGTTATGTTGTTGAGGGCAAAACCATCTTTCAATGTAGCGTACTTTATACAAACCGTTGTACAGTGTTTGTAATTGCTATATGTCTGTGTAACACGGCTTGGTCGTCAGTTATCATTCATCCCTAAACTATCTTACCAAAACAGTCTTCCATAAAACGATAATCCTTTCAATATGGTACGTTCTTTGGTGTGTTAAGCAAGCTATAATTGCACTGTGGACCTCTCGCCAACCAGGCGTCGATTCTTTGGTTGTCTGTTGAAGTAAGTGTCTTTTAATATGTATCGTATCATTTTTTCGCAAGTAGCAAACTACATTGTAACAATGGTTGTTGTTTAATCACTTGCCATAATCATGAATAGGGTCTTCTTGTCGGTGGATAAGATGGTATGATCCCGAAATCGTGCTCGTTCAAGAATGATCATACCGAGCCTTTTGAGGGAGAAATGAGCTTGAGGCAAGATTAGAAGTCGCTCAAGGTGATGTGTGGAAGTGGAAGATTTACCGGTGCTCGATTGGATATTGTTTTGATTTTTATGCATTGGGATAACTTTTTAGCTTTTATGTAATGAGGCGAGATGGTTAATGTTCATTATCTTGAATTGTAGTAACGTTGTGTCCTAGAAGGTTATGAATCTTGTTATTATGATCGGTTTACCGTATGTTTATGGTTTTATGCACATGGTTAAGATTAAAGATTGTCAACATTGTTATGAAGTATTCAGTTTGGTTTGTTTTGACTTTCAATGCCTTATGGGTATGCAGATGGTTAGCAATTTGTTTAGGTTTGACTTTTAATTGTCAACATTCTTATGAGGCTTTGTTTAGTTTTGGTTACTTTTGATGCAAATTATTCACACATCAAGCTTAGTCAATCTATAAAAATACACAATAATGACATGGTTCCATAGTTAATGCAAATGGATATAATTCCAAATGCATAAAATTGCATACTTTTCGAAGCATGAGAATTACAGTTAGACACACACACATATGTTTTTAGAGTACATAACTTGTCCATAGGAAATAAACTAGATGAAACATTGTCTAGCTAATTAGCATATGAATTGACTTATGGTGAGGCCATCATTCTTTCCGGTGCAACTTCTTTGCCTAGTCATTCTTCGTGTAGCAGTGGGTTGAAGCGAACCGCTTTCACATCACTTGACCGCGGTGAGAATCGGTGTGATTGATCATGTTCTTTGGGATTGACTGGGATTGCTCATGTATCTTGGGATCGGCAATTGCTTCATATTGATGTTGTTGGGATTCATCTTGTATCACGGGATCTTCGTTGCTTCATCTTGATGTTCTTGGATTGAGAGCAGGATGCATCATGTATGATGGGATCTTCAGTTGCTTGATCTTGATTTTCATATTGAACACCACTTCCTTGAACTACACTAACTTGACTTTCAACAACACATGTACCTTTAGGATGTGTCTTTTTTCTGCTACTTTGTTACCTTTAGGATGTGTCTTTTTTGCTGCAGCTTTTTTAGGCACTTGTTTGACATTTCCCTTATGGCCAGTTCGACTACTTTCAGCTCCACCATTCCCTAGACATGTTTTCCGGTTGTGTCCAGCAATGCCACAAATACTACACTTAACACTCTTCCAAGCCCTTGACAGCTTACCATTCTTCACAATCTCTTCACTTTCAGGAGCTATCCTAACTCTTTTTCTACCTCTTGAGCTAGGCGGAGTTGTTTTGGATTTCGGTGGAACAATTGTTGTTGGCACAGTTGATTTTTCCTAATGTTTGTTGCTTGTTATAGGCTGGACATGGTGTTTGTAGGTTGCCTCCCAAGTGAGAAGATAGTAAAAAGGATGAGCCCATGTTTCTACAGCTCCTACTTGTTGCTCATTTAAAGCCATATTCTAATTGGTAGCAACAACATGTTTACATGGTAGACATGTTATCTCCCATCTTCTGCAAGTACAAGACTTTTCTACAACATTAACTACACATTGGTCACCCCATGGTCCACTAACCTGAAACTTAGTTCCCCCATTCCATAAAACATTATACTTAACAACATCTTTCTTAATACCCTGTAGCATGTGTTGTGCAGTTGGTGTTAGTGGCCCATCACTCTTCTCAATCACCATAAGAACATGCATTATCCTCTTCATACAATATTCACTGATGTATTCTAAGGCTGTAATAATTGGTTTGTTTAAACCCTTAATTATTTTATCATGAAACACTTGATACATGTTATTAAGTAACACATCAGAATTAGCTCTCCCTAAAGATAAACAATAAAAACATGTATTAATTATAACTGTTTATACTGCATTAACAAATACAAATTAACTGAAACAGATAGATGACTTACATGAAAAATGTGACCTTGACCAACGGATCGGTGGTATCTTACTTAACCAATCATGGGCCGGTTGATTTAATTTCTTGAAATCAACCATAGCTTTCTGAAACTGCCTGTGATTGAGGTGTTGCACATTTCCACAAATGCTTTTGTAGGCCTACCTTTCCATTGAAGTTTAATTTTCTCATGAATGCTTCTAATACAAAATCGTGTTCGCATATGGAAAACATCTCTTAAAGCTCCACTTATATCCGCACAAAATCAAATATGTTTCTTGTCTGCTTTCAAAAGCAGAGACTTAAATTCATGAATGATTAGGGAGTACCTTTTGCATGTCAGTAATCATGAACAAATATGTTTATTGTCTGTTTTAAAACAGAGAGACTTAAATTCATCAACAAGGCATTCCTTGCCTCCTTGATATATTCTACCTGGAGAGTATTTGAATGTACCTTCATAATGGAACCTCATGCTAAAGGATCCTGGTTCATCCGCTGTATTAAAAATGTACAAAAACAATGTTACGATAAAGTTACCTAAAAGGGGAATAACTTAAAAAATCGTACTAACATATAATTGTAATAGACTATAACCAAAAAACACTTACCATATCTCCTGATTGTAGTTTTTTCCTTAATTTAATGGTCATCAAAGAAAGGATGTTCTCTAATTCGCCATAGAGTAAATCCAAGGTTGGTGTTTGTTATTTTCTTACTTAGATTATTTGATTTGATGATTGACATTGCATTAGGGTTTTTTGGGTAGGCTTCCGAAACAAGTTTGGGGATGAGCAATGAGTACACAGCTTGGTTATATTATACATTATGGCAGGAAATTGGACAAGACATCTGCTATAGTACATAAAGGTAATAAGATTATTCTACCCTAAACAGTAAAAGGATAACGGGATTTTATGGACTATAACGGAACATTGACGTCGGCGTTAATGGTCAAGGGACGAGTTTAGCATATAAACTCCATGTTTTGGACTCCCAGCGATGAAAAAGGCAACTATGTCAATCGTGATGCTTGTGTACAAGATTAGGGACGAACGGTGTATTTTACTCTTAATTTGAAGTTAACTGGAACTGATAATTACAATATGTGAAGCTGTGCAATGAAATTGGCCTTGAGAAATAAAAGAAAATTAGGCTTTATTTTTAGGGTTCTTTTGTTACCCGCATGGCCAACAAAACATGCATAGCAGAATAAAAATAAATAAATGGCTATTGATATGTGCTAAAAAACATACCATTTCTTTACCAAAATAGACCCAAAATAACCAAAAAAGAGCCGTTTATTGCTAATATCTATTGGTTTCTTGAGTTTATGCATGTGCAGGTACAGATATGATAAAACACGCAAAAGAAACCCAAATCAGACAAAAATCAGAGCACGAGATAGAAAGAGTGCTAAAGCTGAGCCGGAAGGTCAGAAGTGAGCATTTGTGAAGATTTTCATGCTGAGAGGATGATTTATGAAAGATTTGTTCAACTTTAAAGAAATGGCAAAATCAGTCCATCAAGTTTCAGCAATTGGCAGAAATTACCCTTGGAAATTCAGATTTGGCAAGAATAGTACTTGGTGTATTTGGGAATTACAAGAAAGGCCCTTGGATGACTTTTCAAAAATTATACTTTTGGTCCCTGGAAATTCAGAAGTTACAAGTTTGGTCCATATTATAACCTTTGATCCATTATTAGTCCATACCATAACCATTTCATCCTTGGCCTATTGATAAACCAAAGCCCATATCCTAGCCCAATTATAACCCCTGTCAACTGGTCAAACTCCACCTTAGGTTAAAAAGTCAAAAAACGTTAAAATAAATAAAAACCAAACGCGGCAAATATTTTCCCCCAAATCCTACCCAGGTAAGAACCCTAATATACCCATGATTTCAATTAACCACAATTACTTAAATTGAGGGCATAAGCGTACTTTTCCCTGACACACTTGGCAATCCGTGTGTCATTCTACCATTTCCTGATCTCTGATTGGTTACACATACGTGGAGAAATGATCCAAGGGACATGAGAGGATGGATGATGCTAGAGATTGATCTAAGGGTTGATAAACGCCAAGAGAAAGCACAGATTGAAGATTTCTAGATTCTTCTTCAGCTCAAGACTTGCTATAAATACCCTCCTTGATTCACAGTTGAAACATGTAGTAGTAATAGCTCTGAGTAGATAGTAGTTTATAAACGTTTTCTTAGTTCTAATTTCATTTATGTATTCCAAAACTTCTTTGTATTCAGTTAATTCAAGTAATAAAATAGTGTTTAATTTCAATTTTCATTTCAATATAAGTGTTGATTTAAGTGTTTCTGTTATCTTATCAGTATTCCATTTAGGTGTTTTTAAGCTTGTGTTTCAACAATATAGCTTGTTTACTTACTTTATCAAAAATCATAAAAAATCAGGAAAATCATTAAAAAAATATAAGTGTTCTGCTTTCAAAGTTATTTCAGTATTGAACATGTTATCATAAAGCTCTTATAAGCTTGACTGTAGCTTATGAAGAGTTTTATTAAGCTTCCTACTCAGTTTCTACTCTAAATTCTCAATTTGGTCATTAAAAGTCCAACTGCAGATTCAGTGGTTGAATTGTCCTGGTTCTCTGATATTGATGGTGAAATAAGTTGAGATAAGCTCTGATTTGGGTTGATCATTGGTTTAGATTAGTGGCTTATTGATTTAAAAAGAAAACCATAGTGGTTGGACTATTGTCAGTACTTATTTCTTGTCTATTTTAATCCAAATTAGTACTGTTGCTGTTAGTTTATAGAATTTATGCTTATTAGTTGATAATATAGCTTATTTTAGTTAGTAGATAGCTTATTTCACTTGCTCTCATAATCTCATTGTTTAATTTGTTCTACTGCATAATTTTTGTTCTTAGCTGCACAATCTAGATTAGGTTAGTTTTAGTGAGAGTCTGTTTTTATTTTTGATTCATTTAGGGGTATTTAGGATATTTGCATCTAGGTTGTGGATTAGTTTAGTTTGGATTTGAGATTTGATTAGTAAATTGATAAAACATGCGTAATAAAGGGTGTTTCGATCAGATCTATTATCTGAGTTTGAGGTCTTGTTTGTAGTTTAATTCTGTAGCATTAGACTTTACCAGGATCATAATAAGCATTTAGTTCATTTTATTGCATCATAGTTCCAAGTATAGTCAAAATCATTTTTAAACTGCTCTTATTTTCATATTTGTCTGAATCAGTTGATCAAAATTTGCATATAGGATTAGAATTAGTTAATCTAGCTTAAGATAGGTTCATTTATTCATAAAACATCATTTACACCCAATTTCATAAGCTCAAAAATTCAAAAAAGTCAAAGTTTCAATTATGTTTCAAAAGTCAAAAGCATCAAAAATGTTTTGTGCACCAGTCTTTGTGGATTTTTAATTTAGTGGTCTTTGATCTAAATGAATTGAAATTTTGGAATATTAAACTCTGGTTGGTGTTGTTTTTAAATATAACTTTAGAAGAATTTTTAGAATTTTATTAAACCACTTAAATAGCTTGTCAATTAAGCCATTTGTACCATGTGCACACAATCAGTGAACACTGATTGTGCACAGGCTACTTGTAGAATCTGTAGTAGGCTCATCAGAGCTTGTCTTGAGCTCTTTTTTGGTCTTAAGCTTCTTTGCTAGGTCTAGTGTAGTTTACAAGTTCTAGTTTTCCATTTGGCTTACTTGATAAGCTTGTGCTTAAGCTAGAAGTTAAGGGATTGAGCATGTTTGGAATTTAAGTTGAAATTGAACTTAATGCTTATAGCTTGTAATTCAGAGGTGTAAAATAGTTGAACTTAGTTAATTTCAAGTAGTTATAGCTTAATACAAGTCCTAATAAGTTCTGGTTCATTAGAATAGATTGTAGCTTAATTTCTATAGCTTATTCAATAGCATTTTCACTGTAGCTTGCATTTCTAGTGGTCCAAAGTAGTTTTTGTCATTTTTCATAGTTTCATAATCACATTTTAGAATTTTCATGAATTT
>CM040241.1:175768940-175923380 GCA_022545495.1 Chrysanthemum lavandulifolium | reverse complement strand
TTATGCTTGATTGTAGAGTAGAACTCCTAGCCAAGAACCGAGACTTCTTTTTATCAACTGGATTACGTAGTCGCTACCTTCTTTTTAGTATATGGTGGTGACTCCACTTTAGTAAAAGGTCTACCTCGGATCGCCTATTGTCCATGCCCTAGCCGTTCTTTGCATACCCATTCTTGGATATGTTAACCTTTGATTAATAAGGACTTGATCTTATCCATTCAAATGTATCCCGCCTTTTATTCATCATTTAAACATTTGTTTAAGTCTTCGGTCTTCATTATGTCAAATAGACTCGATTCGGTTCAATAAGCTTATTGTTATCACCACCGAGCCCATTACCATCTTCTTTGGTTCCAGAATTGATTCACTAAGTCTTGCCTCACCGAATGGAGAGTCTTTCTTAGACTCGGTAGAACGACTTGAAGGTAACTCACCGAATGACTATTCATTCGGTGACTTGATTATGTTTAAATGGTTATCTAACACTTAAGTTATTTTCCATTCAAATTCTTTGATAATGATCGTTGGGCACTGAATTGGCCCAACAACCATGCATGAATTCATACCAGATTTGCTTAAGGTTTAGAAAACCAATCAATTTGTAATAATAGTATCTAAGCTCGAGTTACCCTTCCCAAGCCTTTTAGTTAGGTTCGTACTAATTCATAGACAAGACTATTTTATTACACAATCTCACCTTAGAGACATGGTTCTTAAGTGTACCACTGTAGGTCCAAAAGTTTATGGATCCAAGTAGCCTTGAATGACTAATAGTAAACTTGAATAAATCCAAATTACTATATGAAGAACTCTTTGCAAAAGCTTAATGTGTTAATGCGGAATCTTAACACACAAAGTATGAAGAACACAAGAATAACTAACTTCGTAATTTCTATTAATTTGCTCAAAGGCTAATGCTTACAACTCGTACATTAACCTAACACCTTAGGGATCCTTTTATACACCAAGGAAACCCTAATTGACTAACAAACTTGTAGAAGGGTAAAGATATCTTCTCCTAAGATATCTCTACACATACATATCTATTCCTAATATAACTCTAACAAACTATTCTGTTTTTGACATAAACAGACTTAACTATCGACTATTTGTTCTGCCAGACTTAACATCTTTAGTACTGGCAGACTTAACTACCAACAGACTTAATTCTGGTCTACCAGACTTAACTACTAAAGCTACCAGAATTAACTCTAAACAAGACTTAAACATACTTAAATCTATTTTACAAAATATAATTCCCAACAATCCTCCCCTAACTTGATCTTCACTTGTGAACTTCAAGTTCTTTTGTCTTTCTTGAGGATCTTGGAATTATTGTTCAGCTGCATCTTTAAAATTTCCTCCTTATGTGTTCTGTGCAGCATTGGATCAGCAATTCACTAGCACTCCATGTTCTTTTCAGCATCTGTGACTATTTGTACATCAAAACATAAAAGTTTCATACTATTCTCATCACTTCCAGGTGTGTAAACACCTGTGAGAGGTGAATCATAGAAAATTTTAATGGATTTGATGTCTCTTTACCAATTAGCCATTACTATTGGAGTAGCCAATGTTTTGGTGTATAAGACCATGGTACATTGATAACCATCTAATTTTTAGCAAATCAACAGCTATCAACAGATTTGATTAGTCTTTACCAAAAGTTGTACCCTTTTGGACTAGTCATGGTTTTCCACTGCCTTTACCACAAGCCATGATCTTGTGGGCTAGCCAACTCTTCATCCACACAGATATGGTGAGTTGAGCACCATACAATTTTTGGCAAATTTTCAGCCATAAACGGATTTGAGATATCTTTACCAGAGCCATTTGCTCATGGATTAGTCAGTTCTTGTGTGGGTTAGACATGGTGAACTGATAACCATTTGTTGTGACAATGCAAAACACTTTCACCAAGTGAAACCCTCAAAATCCATTTATTACATCTTTCAACTTGCACCACCATACTCAACATCTTAAGAAAATTCTTTCAAACAAATTACCTTATTTTTCTTCTTTTGGTTGTTGTCTCTTCTTCAACTCGATCACATATTCCTTCTAACAATTGATCACATATCCTTTGGATGAGATTTTCAATTACATCATTCCTTTTCATATTAAGCTTTAAGAGTATCATTACTTGAAGCACCTCAGCACACAATGGATACTCCACTTCTACAAACATGAACAGATCAACTGCATCTTTTGTGGACAAGTGATGAACATCACATATATCATAAAATTTCCATGACACACATGAATCTTGATATGGAAAATTCCAATATACATCTGTAGGATCTGGTTCATATAATCTTTGAAATTCGGCCTAAAGTTCTTGCTCTTTTACATCTGACCTTTTAGCAATGTTGAGCTTCTGTTGAACCAGACTCCACAAAGTATCCAATTCTTGTCGATTATAATATTTTATAAAATCTTCAAGATGATTGTGGACAGCAAATTTTCCATTGTTTCTGATAACCTTCCAAGCTTTTCCAAATTTATCCCTATAAATCTCCCAATCGACTATTGGATCAAGATTCTTAACCATCACTTTCTTTAGATGTAACTCTGTTTTCCTCCTCTTTTGGAAGAATTTTCAAGAGCATTGAGATTAGTCACAGAGTCTTGAGATTGATCCGATACATCAAAAATACCCTGTCCAACCTGTAAGTTCTGGATATCTTCTTTTAATTCATTCACCTTAGCTCCCAAAATCAGTTTTGTCGAAGCAAGATCTTGTTCCAAGACTGAAACTCTGGAAGACAAAGTAGCACATAAAGCCAAGACATCATGAAGTTGCACATCATCCTTAGCACATCCTGCTGCAGAAACCAAGATGACACAAAGAGTATAGATGATCGCGACTGACTCTGTTTGAAACCCGTATAAGAAAACAGAGGCATAATGAGAATATATACTGGTAGGGTTATAATTATCTTTGGAAAGAGAATAAGTTTAAAGTTGAGAAAGATAATTATCACCCCATAAAATATGGTAACAGATTTAACGACCAAAATTAAGAACCAGACTTAACCATGAAGCTACCAGCTTTAACTACCAGAACTAAAATCCTATTAAATCTGTTGACTAACTATACATACTATACATTTAACCTCCACTTAAATGTAGCTATGGGTTTACCATACCAATGTTAACCACCAAGAAATTGAACCTAGGTCCATCAAATGCTTTGGTCAACAGGTCAGCCACATTATTGTCTGTATGAATCTTTTCCACCCTTATGAGACCCTTTTCAAAACAATCCCTGATAAAGTGATGCCTAATCTCTATGTGTTTGGTCTTAGAATGATAGACTGGGTTCTTAACAATACAGATAGTGCTTTCATTATCAATGTTGATTGTGGTGTTCATAAAGTTTAACCCATAATCCAACATCTGATTTTGGATCCAAAGCACTTGACCACAACAATGAGCAGCAGCTACATATTCAGCTTCAGTTGTGGAGGTAGCCACAATTGTCTGCTTCTTGCATTGCCAAGAAATCAACCTTCTTCCAAGAAATTGACAACCTCCTGTTGTGGATTTCCTGTCCATACTAGCCCCAGCATAATCACTATCAGAAAAAGCTTCCAGGTCAAAAGATGACTCTCTAGGATACCATAAGCCCAAATTGGGTTTGCCCTTAAGATATCTGAAAAATCCTCTTCACAACATGAAGATGTGAAGTCTTTGGAGTAACCTAAAAATGAGAACAGACACACACAACATACATAATATCAGGCCTAGAGGCTGTTAGATACATCAAAGATCCAATCATGGATCTGTACAATTTGACATCCACATCAGCAGCCTGCTCATCTTTTGTCAGTGGCACCTTGGTCTCCATGGGTGTAACAACAGATTTCACATTTACCAGATCAAACTTCTTTAACATATCACTAACATACTTGTCCTGAGAAATAAATAGCCCATCTGACCTCTGTTTGACCTGTAGTCCTAGAAAGAAGGTGAGCTCTCCCATAGAGCTCATCTGAAATCTGCTTTTCATCAAAGCCTCAAAATCTTCACACCAAGATCTCCTTGTAGAGCCAAAAATGATATCATCAACATACACCTGCACAAGCATGATATCCTTCTTGTCCTTTTTAATAAATAGGGTCTTGTCAATAGTGCCCCTTCTGTATCCATTCTGCTCAAGGAAGGTGGAAAGTGTAGCATACCAAGCTCTGGGAGCTTGATGAAGTCCATACAATGCTTTGATGACTTTATAAACCCTCCTAGGATGAGCTGGATCAACAAAACCAGGAGGTTGAGCAACATAAACCTCCTCATCAATAGTGCCATATAGAAATGCACTCTTAACATCCATTTGATAGACTATAAACCCCATATATGATGCATAGGCCAAAAATAACCTAATGGCTTCAATTCTAGCCACAGGAGCAAAAACCTCATCATAGTCTATCCCTTCCTCCTGTCTATACCCTTGGGCCACCAATCTAGCCTTATTTCTAACAACCACACCTCTTTCATCCTTCTTATTTCTGAAAACCCACTTTGTACCTATTACCTTAGCCCGATTAGGTAGATCTACAAGAACCCATACCTTCTGCAATTCAAATTTCAATAACCCTTCTTGCATGGCTTCTATCCAACTTTCATCAGTTAAAGCTTTAGCAACAGTCAAGGGTTCCTCCTGAGATAAGAAGCAAGCAAACAGACAATGTTGATAATCTTTGTGGTTGTTTCTTTGCTGCTTCTGAATATGACCAATTAATGCATGAGGTCCAGAAATTTTTGAACTTTGCTCCTTGTCTGAACAGCTGATGTAGGATCACCAAGTATATTAGCTTTAGGATGATATTTGTGAATCCTAAGAGTAGGAGTGGGACTGACATTAATTTCAAGAGGCAAATTGTTGAAGTCAGTTACCACACCATTTTCATCATAAGAAGCTTCCTCAAAAATTCCTTCAGCAGGTTGATCATAAACATTCAGTTCTGGCATTGCTGATTCATAGCAATCATCATCAACATTTCCAGACATAGCAGATGCACTACCAGTATTATTGAAGTTAGTACTGGTGGGCATAACATTAGACTTGCCAAAATTAACAGATCCATTACCAGTATTAATACTGGTAGCCTTGAAAGTAGGTTCTGGTCCCAGATGCTTTACAGCAATAGCATCTAAATCTCTTTTGAATGCCAGAATGGCATCTGAATCACCAGTTGGGATGCTTGATTGCTGGACTGTTGTAGACATAACCATTTGCTCCTCTTCCTCCTCAGAAGCTTGAGATCCAATACCTGCATTGTTAGTGTCTTCAGAGGACCCTGCATTTCTGTTAGCTTGATTGTCTAGAGACACAGGAATATAGTTCATAGAATCAGATAGATAATCAATGTCAAACATCCATCTATATCCTACTCCCTTTACATTTGGCTTTTCCTCAAGAAAATTAACATGCAGAGTTACTTCTACTCTCTTAGTCACTAAATTATATACCCTATAGGCCTTACTATTTAGTGAATACCCAACTAAGAAACCCTCATCTGATTTGCCATCAAATTTCCCAAGCGCACTAAGGGTATCAAGAATTGTAACATGGCACCCAAAAGGCCTTATGTGGCTAACAATAGGCTTATACCCAAAGAGAAGCTCATAGGGAGTCTTGAGTTGAGGTTTGGTCACTCTTACTCTATTGAATATATATGAAGCACAGCTGACCACTTTAGCCCAAAAGGTAGTAGGCAAGAGTGAGTAAGCTAAATAGGTTCTAGCTGCCTCAATAAGGGTTCTGTTCATTCTTTCAGCAACTCCATTCTGCTGAGGAGTCCTAGCACTACTGTATTCTTGCTTTATCCCTTTGTCCCCACATAATTCAAGCATATTTCTATTCTTAAATTCAATGCCATTATCTAATCTAATAATCTTAACCTTATGGTCAAGCAGGTTCTCTATCTGCCTAATGAATGTCTGTAGGATGCCAGAAGTCTCATCCTTGGTAGATAAAAAGAAAACCCAACAGTACCTAGTACAATCATCAGTAATGACAAGACAAAAGGATGCATGATTTATACTTTTTATAGAGGTTGGTCCAAAAAGGTCAATATGCAAGGTGTGCAATGGGGCAGTAACAACTCTTTCTAACTTGGCCTTGCATGACGCTCTGTGTTGCTTTCCCTTATGACAAGCAACACAAGTATGGTCATTTTTGAAAACCTTGGAAGGTAGACCTCTAACAAGGTTTCCCTTCACAAGTATATTTAGATTCTTAAAATTTATATGACCTAACCTTCTATGCCATAATTTAGATTCATCAATAGTGGCCTTTGCAATCAAACAGGCAAAACCTTTAGCAGGTTCAGGTGTCTTCATTTCAAAACTGTACATGTTGTGTTGTCTTGGGACCCTAAGAAGAATTTGATTTTCATTAGGCATCTTAAATTCTGAAGTCAACACAAAACATTCGGTCTCGATTATGTTGCTTATCACAGATTTCTGATATTGAAAAAAAATTAAAATGGCCTAGCTCTTTTACAAAGGACACACTATCAAATTCTAAATTACCAACCTTTATTCTACCTTTTCCTGTGATGTAGCCTTTGCTACCTCCAAAAGTAACCGAACCACCTTTGATATCTTCAAATTCATCCAAGTAGTCCTTGTTACCAGTCATATGCCCAGAACATCCACTGTCAAAGATTCCTCTATCTCCCATGTTCAAATAAGGATGTTCCTGCACAGAAAAGAGAAATTAGTTTCTCTTGGGGACCCAGGCCTGTAGAGGCTTGGGTCTGCCTTATGGACCTTTAAATTTGTCAGCATTAAAAGAAACTGGTCCACCATTATACTTGAAGTTTGGTTTGGTCTGTCTCCAAGTATAACCTGCCAAGGGCTTAATAGCAGTCCCCCAATTACCCCTTGCAGCATAAGATTGAAACATTTGAGTTGCATTTTGAGACATGGGTCTTCTCACAGGTGAGTGAGAACCATAATGAAGTCTTTGATTAAACTGGTTCACCTGTGGTTTTCTAAACTTGGGACTGGGTGAAGGACTAGTAGGTTTTGATTTAACATTCATATACCCAGAATTAACTTTAGCTTGGCCAGGCTTAACATGACCAGTATTAACTCTAAACATATTACCAGAATTAAAATTTTGCCTACCAAACTAACTTGTACACCAGCACCCACCCTTGGTCTAACAGTAATAAGTACTACCAGTATTAACAGGTACTGGTCTTGTAACAAACTTATTAGCATGGTTAATCCTGTTCACATTATTCCACACTAGTTTAACGGAAATATTTTCAGTGTGTACAACCGCTTTCTTTCTTAACTCACCTCCTTTGGCATTCTTTTCTCATGATAGTCACAGTCTCTAATCAAATGACTTAGGCTTCTACATACAAAACAACTCGTTTTAGTGAAAGAGTATCCACCCTAAACTTTCTCTGCATTACCCTATTCCAGTTTTTTTGGTCAATCTTAGGTGTCTCAATTTTAGTCTGTTGCCTAGGAGTTTGGACACAACTAGGTTTAACTGTTTCTGGTTTAGACACAAAAATGACAGGCTCAGTTTGTTTTGGCACATAAGTCTCACTATTTAAAACTGGTTTAGAGATCCTTATGGGTTCAGACTTAAGTTCTAGAGAACATTCAGAGATACTTCCAGTGGGTCCTTCACTGTCATTAGATTGACAGGAAGAATACTCACTGGTCTTATCTTCTGAGACACTGGTTTCAAAACTTTTCTCACAGAATCCTTTACTGTCATTGGATTGACAGTTAGTAAATTCAATGGAATAGTCTTGAGAAGCAAGAGTCTCAGGGTTCTTCCATTTGCTATAATCAAATAAGGACTCATCATATTCTTTTTCAGGTTTAGGAGTATAATCATCATTAATTGGTGGTGGAACTCCTTGTTGTTGTCAGTTTTAGCAAATCTATGATATATAGGTTTACCTTCAAAGTCACCTTTTGAATTAACAAAAACATTTTCCATCACCTCTTCCTCATATCCTAAAACCTCTTTATCTGATTTTATCCCATACCCTAAACCAATTTTACTTGTTGAGCTCATTCCTGAATTTACTAGCTTCCACAGATTTTTATTACTATTTTGCCATGAGTCAACTATCTTTTGCAACTCTTCTTTATCTTTAACTGCCTTCATTCCAATTCTTCTATATTTTCTAAGCTTCTCATCTTTTTCAAATATTTCATTACCTTGGAAAGTAAGCTTTTCATTAAGAGATGCATTTTGTTTTTGAAGAGTATTTACTTGTTTTTCTAATGTTTTAACAACACTTTCATAAGCAAGTAATTTAACTTCTTGATCACCCAATTGACCCATTTGTTCATCACAAAAGATTGCATTTTATTGTATGAATCAAGCAAATTTTAAGCATAAAGTTACCTCAAGGCTTGAGTTTATGGCCATGAGAGCATGATTGACTTCTGTCCCTCATCAATATGCTCTCCTAGTTAATCACACCAGCTTCCAAAGTTAGTAGCCCCATCGACTCTTGTCTTCCATCTCAAGATGCCTAGGATAGAAGGAATCCTTTTCTTTTCTTCATTGCCTCCTTTATAGTCATTCCTTAGCAAAGTGACCTCTTTCTTGACACCGTAGCACTTCGCCTTTGACTTTTCAAATCCTACTAGTCTCTTTCCAACACTTGCCTACCGGTCTTGAAGAATTTCTTCATCCTAGTTGATATCCATTTCCTCCATCTCCTCATCTTCAATCTGATCCAAGTCTTCATTTATGTCTTGTTCATAAAAACCGATGAGTAGATGATCTAAGATTATTATACAAGTCATGCTCTTGCCTTAAGAGACAAAAGCAACATTGTTGTCATTGAATTCCCCTTGATGTCTTGTTCATAAACTCTAAGATTATTATACAAGTCATCTATTGACAGAGTGTCAATATCTTCCTTAGTTCTCATGATCATTGCTAGATTTGACCATTCATTGGGCAATGATCTGAGAAACTTCATATTTGCATCTTCATTAGACACTTCAGATCCATGTGCTTCTAACTGTGATAGGAGTTGTTGGAATCTGTCATAGCCTTTCTCCAGGCCTTCAGAACTGCTAATGGTAAATGCTTCAAACTGTTGTTTATAAACAGCTTTTTGCATCTTCTTGGAGTTAGCGTTTCCTCCAAATCTGGTTCTAATAGCCTCCCATATCTCCTTAGCATCATCCATACTGTGGAACCTTCTGAGATGTTCCTTTGGTATAGCCATCAATAAGAGAGTTCTTGCCTTTCTTTCTTTCTCTACAACAAGTATATCTACAACAGAGATTGGTGGAAGAATCCTGACTATGCCATCTTTACCTTTGGAAATTCTCTTCTTTGAATTCCCATTCTGGATCACTTTCCAGACCTCATTATCTACATATTCCAGATAATGTTCCATCTCCATGGCCCAGATGTCATACTCTTCCTTATTCAGATTAGGAAGTTTGAGGTTGGAGATAGTTGTTGTTGCAGGAATTTGTTGTTGTTGTTTCTTATTGTTTACTAGATGCTTCGATGCTTGGTTTCATGGTCGGTCAAGCCTCTTCATCACTAAGATGATTTGAGAAATCATCATGATGAGACATTCTTTAGGATTTTTGAGTGAGATGAGTTTTGTTTCTTCAATTCAGAGTCCTTCAACAGGCTCTGATACCACTTGTAGGTCCAAAAGTTTATGGATCCAAGTAGCCTTGAATGACTAATAGTAAACTTGAATAAATCCAAATTACTATATGAAGAACTCTTTGCAAAAGCTTAATGTGTTAATGCGGAATCTTAACACACAAAGTATGAAGAACACAAGAATAACTAACTTCGTAATTTCTATTAATTTGCTCAAAGGCTAATGCTTACAACTCGTACATTAACCTAACACCTTAGGGATCCTTTTATACACCAAGGAAACCCTAATTGACTAACAAACTTGTAGAAGGGTAAAGATATCTTCTCCTAAGATATCTCTACACAAACATATCTATTCTAATATAACTCTAACAAACTATTCTGTGTTTGACATAAACAGACTTAACTATCGACTATTTGTTCCGCGGACTTAACATCATTAGTAATCGGCAGACTTAATTACCAATGTACTTAATTCTAGTCTACCGGACTTAACTACTAAAGCTACCAGAATTAACTCTAAACAGACTTAAACATACTTAAATCTATTTTACAAAATATAATTCCCAACACTTTCTCTTGATTGACTCATGTCATGCATGATTTAACATAAAGCAGGATAATACTATAAAGGAAAATCACATGTGAAAATACTTAAGTTATGGTTTGCCATGACCTACTACATGTGCACATGCACCACACATGTAGCCCATCCTGCTAGTACATGCAAACCATAAGTTTCACCCGTGTTGTTGCACTCTACTGCAAGTTGTCATTCTTCAAGAATGACGGTTCTTACACTATTACTATTTATTGTCATATTAGGAAAAATTTAACTTTTTACAAACCCTAGTTAGGGTTTTTACTCATTCCAAATTTTAAAAGACGATGACTTAGGTAACAAGAAACCTAAGTCACTACGTTTGTGGTTTTACAAAAATTTGTTATGGATTTTCGATAAAACTCGTTTTTTCCTAAAACCATGGTTATGTAATGCAACACATAACCCTGGTTTTCGTATTCAGTAATGCAGTATTCCGAATTGCATAAAACTGAATCTTTCATCAGTTTATGAAAACCACCTGCTTGGTCATCAAGTTTCATGCCAGTCGAATTTCTTGATTTCATTTGGCTAGGATCCATAAAAATGACCCACCTAGGGTTTTGGGATAAACTCATATATGCCCATAAGTCTCAAAATATTTTAAGACTTGTGAGCTTATATAACTCTATTATGATATGATAAACTCATTTAAGCCTATAAGTCTCAAAATAAGCCGGAAAATTAAGGTTTATGATATATAAGCCGAAATCAAATAAGCTAGCACATATAAGTTTAAACAAACACCCCCTTATACTACTTCTCTATTGTTGTATGCTCAAATTATATTAGTTATCGACTGTTACACACAGGATGTTTTTAAATCAGTCTAAAAGTATTCAAGAAATTTAGTCAAAGTATTCTAAAAAATAAAGATGATGCTATATATATAACAAGTAATTTGAACCCGCCGCGCTGCGGCGGGGGTATTTTGATACATTATTTTGTGAACTAATGGGTCATGTGTGGCAATAGGGAGGGTTTGTTTTCCTTTTATACTGATTTAACTTTGAACCATAAAACCTCGAAAACTATATTGGTCCAAGAACACACCAAATATATTCAAATTCTGTCCACACCTACCTGGCATTTCAACATTTACAACGATTTAGTAGCCTCTCTGCTGGTACATAAAATGTGCGCTTACATTACTAATCATTTTACACCACATCATAATAACCGTAATGGCCAACAATAGAATAATCTCAAATCCAACTGCACTGCCTTTAAAACTCAATATCACCTATCTTAGTAACTGCAATAATTATGCGCAGGTTCTACATAATTTTTTTCGTTAATAATTGATATCTAGTATGGATTTTTAATACAATTATATATTGCACCTGTACGTATACGTGAGGTCCTTGACAGTCCAGGAATGCCTCATCCCCAATAATCTTGATGTGCCTGTCTTTGTGTTATCCGGATGTCGTTACTGATGGCAAATCGCGTTGTCCCGACACACCTATAACACCAAATGGATTGTAGTATTATTTGAGACATGAGTAACCATTGTCTGGTTTTCGTTTGACAGAACCTCGTAATAGTTTGCAGCCGTATCTATAAACACAAAGAATTTAAATAAAGCACATGGACCGAAAATGAAGAATTTGTAGCGAGTCTTAAACTTCCTTGAAATTTATGGTATCAAGGTGACTTATCTCACCTTTGGGCTAAGTAATGGTCCGACGTCAAAACGACTCCGCACTTTTCAGAATCTCGATAATTCATCTCCTCAAATTATTAGTTCTCTAACATCAATCTTGCTCAAAACCTGCAAGGAATGTGTAAGAAAGTTTTTGATTAAGTGAATGCATTTAGTAATTGTCAACTCAATTCCCGAGTACATAATCGACTCGAAACACCCTCGTCATGATAATCATCATTATTCTAGTTAACTAAATACTATCACCCAAACCATAACCGTTTTCCATATTCTGCTAAAACCATAACAAAGACGAATATTTAATTCTTCAAATTTCAGTTTTGAGTTTTCACCCTAAAACTTTTCAAGAATTCAATCTGATTATGCCCGAATCAAATAAACATAATATTAATGAGACCAAACGATTTGGCGAATCGATATTTCCAAAAGTTCAGATAACACAAAACACGTAATAATATGAATTTACAAATAAAAAATACCTTGAACCGAGCCCATCTCCTTCTCAACCTTCGCTTCAAAATCACGAACAAAGCACTTGGAACTCATCATCTTTCCTGTTACAAAAGAACATAACAAAATGATGCTAAATTATTGAAACCCCCAATTAAATGTAAAACTGAAACTTTAAAATGATTTTTGACCACTTACAACATCGGTACAACACGACTTCGCTACCAAGATCAATAGCCTTTACTATTACCGATTCTTCCCCGTTAGCTCCTACGACGCCGCATCTTGAAATCGAATGTTTGACATGAATTTGGTTTTTGATAAAATGAGAGAGAAGTGGTGAGTTATCTGTAGTGAATTCCTCTGTTGTAAAAATCGGTCCAGGTGGCCGATTAATCCCCGCATAATCGGTGATCGCTCACTAAGCGCTTTGATTTATCATAATCGGCCTATTTAATCGGTTTGGTCAAAGTTCGCTTAAAAATCGGACAAACTCGGTCTAATCAGATTAATCGGACAAAAGCGCTTAAAAATTGGTCAACAAAATCGCTTAAAAATCGGACAAAATCACTTAAAAATCGGTCAACAAGCCGATTAATCGGACAAAATCAGTCAAAGGTTGCTTAAAAATGGTCAACAAACCGAGTAATATTTATGTTTGACTATGAACTTTGAAGAATTATGTATTATGTCTATATTTGAACACTTGAAATATTTGAACTTTGATGCAATACGCTTATCCCATACATATAAAATAATATAGTATCTAAAATTACATTTTTTGTGCATAAAAATTTCAATCCGATTAATCCCCGCCTAACTGATTAATCGTTAGGCCCTACCCAACCGCCTCACTAGTGCCTAGCGATTTTTACAACCTTGGTGAATTCTAGATAGCATATCGCATTGGGCTCTCCCAAAAATAGATTAGCACATTGGGTTGTACAGAGTTTAATTGTGGGCTAAAACTGTGTCTTTGGGCTCAAATAATAAAATAATATAGATTCTAATGTCGCCCATCCATTATATACTATATAAATCTTTATATAATAAAACAAAACTCTTAATGGGAATTTTTCATTTCAAAAAACTCAATTTGTGCCTTATTTGGTAATAAGTTTTTAATTATTGTTTATTAATTTTAAGTATTTCTAATTAAAAAGTCTAAATATCTGCTTATTTGCCTAAAAAAACCTTAAAGAAATGTTTTTTTAGTCTCATGTACAAAAGTTCTGAAAATACACATGGGTCTCACTGACATTTTTTAATAATTGTAGACCAAAATGTAAATTTTGAAAAGAAAAATGGGAGTCCCATTGTAAGCTTTGCTTCTATTCCAAACAACAGAAAGGGAAAAAAGAAAAGTAGTCGAACCAAACCAATGAATTAAAAATTTCGATTGATAATTCTTAGGTCATATTGATTGAATCATTATCATGTTTCGGTTATTGAAGAGACCCCAAATTAGGGTTCTTGAAACTCGAACCTAAACTTCAGTTTTGGTGAATTGATCAATTGATTAAAGTTTGTATAACATGTAGGAGATTAGTGATTTTTGTTAAGGTTTGTGGGTTTTTTATATGAGATTACAACTTTTGATATTGATGATGTGTTTATAGATTGATTAATCGAATGTTATACTTTCTTATCGAGGTATGTCACTCTTCCACTAATTGATGTTTGTTATTGATAAGGTTTTAAAAGGTACCTTTTTGAGGGGTCATTTAAGCCCTTATTCGATCACTTTTGTATCCGTTATTGCTTAATATCGTTCCTTTTCACTTTTAGGTCTCTTGAAGGCAAAATGCTGGAATGATGCTTATTTGGACGAAAAGGCGAATATACGAAGAAAATGGCCAAAGTCAAATTCGAGACACTCAAAGTCATTGAAACATAAGGCGACGGCGTCACTTGCATATCTGCGGCGCCGTCGGAAGGAATTTTATGACGGCTCGGAGGAAAAATTACATGTTTTCAAGGGGACGACGTCGTGTTCTAAGGAGTAGGCCGTCGTTACTCGGGACGGCCTAGATGCGCCAAGACGGCGTCACGGTCATAAGTGACGCCGTCGAAAGGTTTACGTGCCAAGACGAAACCCTAATGATGGCGACACGACGGCCACGAAACATAAGGTGACGCCGTCGCAGATGTAATCTTATATATAGAATCCGAATTTTCGGTTTGTGTGTAGTCTTTTGGAGTAAAACCTAAACCGAACCAAGGCTTTCTTGTGCAGATTTTAGGGTTCTAAACCCTATTATACATCAAGCTAAGTATTTACTTCATTAATTTAATTATGTCTTTGATTATTTGTGTGTCTGCTTGCATGTTCTCCATGTCCGGCTAATTTATTTGTGTGTTTGCTTAGGATATATGAAACTTAGTTATTGAATATTGATTGGTTGATACTTATCTTAGTTGACTAATGATCTAGAGTGCGCTAGATTATTCGTTGTGTACTTAATGCTTGAAATTTCTTTGTGAACTTTAGAATATAATTATCTAGGTAATTGTAGGATAAAGTATTCAAGGACAACCGTAGAGTAGGCGTCTATAAATCACTAGAGGATTTGTAAACAAGACCCTTTGGTAGTTTCAAAGAGTTAGGAAACAAGCACGCCCTATAGCCTTAGAATCACAACGCAACTAGAATAAGGACGTGACAAATCAACCATCAATAGGAGATAATTAAGGAGTAGTAAAACCTAAGTAAACACATTTTAAACTATCATACGAGTACACACCAAATTAGACATAGACTATCACAACCTTAGTTTAGATAATTAGATAATAGTAGAGTAATCGGTAGCAATACCAACCCCCAAATCCAATACCCGAGATTCGCACTTTTCCATTTTCTAAAAAATATAAAAAGATAAAAATAATCTTCCTCAACCTCAACCTTAGCGTAGTAACTTCTCACTAGCATTCCTATTCCCAGAGAACGATATCAATACCCGTGGCTTACCTAATTACTACACTACAACGATTAGGTTCATTTGCCTAGGTGTTATAAACTTGCTCAAGAAAAGGAAGTTTCCTTGACCCCGAACGACGCGTGTAGCGTTATCAAGTTTTGGCGCCGGGGAATAGAATAGCTAGTTAGTAGTCCACCTCGCTTAGGTTTCTTTGCTTGATTCCTATCAAGTAAATTTTTTCATTTTAGCTTTCTTAGTCTATCCCCTCTTCGTGACCTTTGTTCGTAACACCCATCACTTTTCACCATGGAAGATGACAACAACCACCAAACTATACCTCACCACAAAACAAATACCCACTGCTTGACCCAGCCTCTGCTAACCAACTTCGAGCCCGTATCATGAGCGAAATCGGAGAACTTAGGAAATTAAATATGATAATCGAAAATACACTCAAAGATGCCCTTAAGGAATCTGATCACCCTTTAGATAGTGATTCAACCACAAGTGATTCGGATGATGATCTAGAGGAAGGAGATTATAAGGTATTAGAAATTATGGAGGGTGACAAGGAGGAGGAAGAACTTAGGGGGTACTTTGACTCATACCCTAAAGGAAAAGAAACCGCTTATCACCATAACGTGGTTAATTTTCCAAGACCACCCTTCGAGCCCCGTGATAAGGAGGGAAACCCTAAAACATCAAGGTACCGTGTATGATTGGATACTTATATAGGGATCACACCTACATTGACTATAAGGCACCCATGAATGTAATGTCTAGGCTCTATTATAATTGGATCATGAGCAAAAAGCTAGAGCCTACGAGGGACCCCTTTCGCCCTAGGAAAGCAAGTAACTATGTGGGGAGGATTAAGGGATTACACGTATTCATAGGTAACTTCACATATAGGTGTGATTTCATGATTTTGGAAAACGTTAAGGGCATCATTGATGGGTTTTTAGGAGATGTAATCCTTGGGAAACCATTTATAGAAGAGTCTAAGATGGTTTATGATAAAGAGGCAGGGATAATTGAGTTCTCAAATGAAGCCGAGAGTGTTAAATATATAATGCCCCATAAAAATAAGAATTATGAGGGCATGGATGATTTAGATGTAGATAACATTCCGGCATTCGAGGTTGATTGGAAAAACAAAGTCTACTACACTGCTTGTCTTGAATGGGGCCTGAATATATTCGTGATGAGAGAAGAGTTAAAGAGATCGAGTGGGCCCTTAAGATTAAGAAAACGTAGGGTAGGACTACAGTCTAGCTACAAGACTCTTAAATAAAGAAAAGCGCTTCGTGGGAGGCAACCCATGCTTAATTGTTTGCTTGTTAAGTGTCATATATCTTTTATTAATTGTTTGTCCTCATGTTTGAATTTGTAAAATGCTTTATTTTGTTTTTAACCTCGCCTTAATCACATATAAAGGTATTTTACATAAAGGATAAGTGTAGGGAGGATTACACACGCTTTCATAAGAAACGTGAACATGAGAATAACAATTAATTAAAAGATATATATGTTTGTTTGTTCGAGTCAAATGCTTGTATCGAGTCATAATGGATGTTTTTGCGTAAGTTTTTCCGATTCTAAAGATGTAAATTTTCCGAATTTTTTTGAAAATCGCAGACGCTTTTTGTCGAGGATAACTGACGTCGAGATTGCAACTTGACAGCGTCGAGAAGGAATAAAACATCACTACTTTTTCTCGTTTTCGAGCTACTTGTAAAATTTTGGAATTTTCCGGATCTTAATTTTCAAAACAAATTCGTAAACATCCATTCCACAAGCATTATATCCTAGTTTAAATCGAGTCTTATGTATATTATTACCGCCGATTTTACGAAGGTTTCGTTTGTTTTCTTCTAGTGTGCGGTTTAGTTTGTCAAGAAGAAGTTACACAAGTTTGGAAGGAGCCTTTCACGCAAAAACTCTTCTTGGAAAAGATTTAACCACCACTTTTACGGATCCTACCGAGCTAATCGGGGAGTATTAGTTTCTTCGCTTTTAATTACCTTCATTATCATAACTTTGATATTTCGGGGAACATTGGGGACAATGTTCGGTTTAAGTGTAGGGAGGAAAATAAAACGGAACTTTGAAACTATGCTTATCCTTGACTATTTGCTTTGTCCAAGAGTATTTGTGTAATAAACCATGAGAAAATGTAGGTTAGGTAATTTTAGCCAAATTTAAAATTTTTCATGACGTATAAGAGTGGGCCATTAGTCTTAACAAAAGCGCCTCATGGATAGGAAGTTGCATGACTAGCACAAAAACCCTTACCACCTAAATTCCACCCAAAATGTGAGGATCGCCCTTAGATTAGTAGGAATTAAAGCATTCATCTTTAATGCTTAGAGTGTGAACCGTAGTATATTAGATTCTAGAACTTGTTTTGTGATGCATTCCGAGATCGCTAGTGAGACTACACTTGTGTAGTTAGGATTAACTAAATGATAAGAGGCATTAGGATAACCTTGTTTAATACCGTAATATAATTACTTCTTCCACCTCGGTTGAGTAATTCCCCACACCCTTTGCGTTGTACTCATCTTTAGTACACGATACCCCTAGTTAACCCCTCGAGCCTATCCTTTTCATGGTTCTCGTGATGTTTCGGTTTTTCCGAATATCAATGAAAGCATTGTTTACACCCCACCCCCAAATATACACCCAAATCGCCTTAGCCTACCTTTATTGCACTCACTTTAGTGCAAATTTATGTTATCACCCAAAACCCTTAGTTCAATCATCCGTTGCTTGCATGAGTTGCTAAGTCGAGTCATATCTTTTGTATACGCTTTGGGATGATTGGGATTCATGGGAAAAGTTAAAGTTTATGAAATATAGGAAGAGAACGTTAAACTCAAATTCCTTTGTTTGCATAATAATGTACTCCAAGTGTTTGATCTTTTCAATTCGGGTCAAATTAGTGTTAGAGTAATAAAACTCAAGTGTAGGGATGTGTCTATAAATCCTATCATTTTGATGTACCGTAGAGGATGGTAGAGTAAAAGTGTATGAAAAAAAAAAAAAAAAAAAAAAAAAAAAAAAAAAAAAGAAAAAAAAGAGTGATAAAAAAAAAAAAAAAAAAAAAAAAAACATACGGCTACCATCCTACATCTATCTTTTAAATTGTGTTTGTTTATTTTCGTTTGCTAGAGTTTTAGAGTGTCGAGTCTTGGCTTAGCAACGCCATTCTTCAGATACTTGCAACATAGAGATTTTTGACTATCCACCACTAAATAGCCTATCCCACCAAACCCTTCATTTCCTTACCGTAAGCCTAACATTACAACCCTTTAAAAGACCTCTTTGATAGTCTTTCCTAGGTGCTTACGCCAAAGCGACGGAGGTTTGATCTATTCTCAAGCCTATGGTAATCTATGTACTAGGACCGGTTAATGAGTGTTTATCTTCCATTTCCGATTTGTTATATTTCATATATACACCGAGAGAGATGTGAGTATCCAAACACCCCATGTGAGGTGCTAGTATGTAATTCCGTGCTTGTTATGACTTTTATGGGCTTATATGTGTTGTGGACCGCTTTGAATGGATGCTTCATGACCCTAACTTATAAATTAATTGGCTAAAAGCACATTTGCTTGAGGACAAGCAAATATCAAGTGTAGGGATATTTGATAAGGTTTTAAAGGTACCTTTTGAGGGGTCATTTAAGCCCTTATTCGATCACTTTTGTATCCGTTATTGCTTAATATCGCCCTTTTCACTTTTTAGGTCTCTTGAAGGCAAAATGTTGGAATGATGCTTATTTGGACGAAAAGGCGCGAATATATGAAGAAAATGGCCAAAGTCAAATTCGAGACACTCAAAGTCATTGAAACATAAGGCGGCGGCCATGCATATCTGCGGCGCCGTCGGGAAGGAATTTACGACGGCTCGAGAGGAAAAATTACATGTTTTCAAGGGGCGACGTCGGTGTTCTAAGGAGTAGGCCGTCGTTACTCGGGACGGCCTAGATGCGGCCAAGACGGCGTCACAAATATAAGGTGACGCGTCGAAAGGTTTACGTGGCCAAGAGAAACCCAAATTAGGGTTCTTGAAACTCGAACCTAAACTTCTTATATATAGAATCCGAATTTTTCGGTGAATTTTTGATCCGAACCAAGGCTTGATTAAAACCCTATTATACATCAAGCTAAGTATTTACTTCATTAATTTAATTATGTCTTTGATTATTTGGAGATGTAGTGATTTTGTTAGGGAATATGAAACTTAGTTATGAATATTGATTGGTTTACTTATCTTAGTTGACTAATGATTACAGATTATTCTTTGTATTATGCTTGAAATTTCTTTGAACTGAATATAAGTATCTAGGTAATTGTAGGATAAAGTATTCAAGATTAGGCGTCTATAAATCACTAGAGGATTTGTAAACAAGACCCTAGTTTCAAAGAGTTAGAAACTTAGCTTAGAATCACAACGAGGAATATGTCAACCATCAATTAATTAAGGAGTAGTAAAACCTAAGTAAACACATTTTAAACTATCATACAGTACACACCAAATTAGACATAGACTATCACAACCTTAGTTTAGATAATTAGATAATTGTTATCAACCCCCAAATCCAATACCCGAGATTCATTCTTTTCTAGGATTTCTTCCTCAACTAATGACTTACTAGTGGTAGTTGTACCATATAGATCATTGTTCTTTAACTTGCTCAAACAACACATCAATCCATGAAGATGATTAGATCATTGTTCTTTAATAAACAACACATCAATCCATGGGAAAGCTATATGTATATCTTTGTTAGATTATGATAAAACTTGATATAATAGGAACAAGATAAATCAGCCAAGAATGTTAAAAACTCATACGTTTATTGGGTGTTTATATTCACGGTTCATATATGGGACGTTTAACCAATTGTTGATTATTTCAAATTTGAAAGCTGATTGAATCACACATCCATTCATATATTTTCGAACATGGGATCAAACCATTCATATGTATTCTATTGGTACTTTTTCTCAAAACTAAAGTGTAAATAATAATTACAGAAATATTGATGTCAGATTCAACAAAATCTGACAAATGAACATACTATTTAGGGGTGTGGTCATGGTGTATTACATAAGTCTATGGGTATAGATAAAGTTACTACTCTATCATGAAGTTTAGGTAGTTTGTTTAGTTCTTTAACCTTGTAAAAACTTAAGACTATAAAACTAAATTTAGTTAGTTGATTAGAAACTCTATAGATTATAGATTATAGAGTGAATTAGGTATTGTTTGTCGTAGTTTATTGCTGTTTATTGTTCTAGGTGAAACTATTTTGAAGATGGAGGCCAATCTTTCTTCTTATGATGACGTTTAGCATCAACAAACCAAAGATGCAAAGCCACTTATGAGTACTATTTAACCACCAAGTCCATTTGTAAGGTATTCTTTTATTCTTTGGGGGTGTTTGTTCAAGCTTATATGTCAGCTTATGGGCTTATTTGATTTCGGCTTATAACAATTCATTATGGCATTTAAGAAATATTTTGAAACCAGCTTTGACAATCAAGAAATCAATTAAAAAATTACGGATTTGAATAAGTAATTAAATTTAGATAACATGAGTGTAAATAAGAGCCAAATATCGCCAGCCAAAAAATAAGTTATGAAGAAGATGTGACAGCTGAGGTAAAAAACATGACAGTTAAAGAGAAAAAAAAGGAATAAATTTCATACCCCTCAAATTGTTGATTAATGGTTGATATCGAGTTAGTAAGTGTACATTTAACATCAATCATTGTTTCATTGTGAATTGTTAAGTACCCCTTAGAACAAAGTTTGACTTTCATGGTATAAATAGGCTAAACTAATACAATACACATATTCTATAGGTTTAATAGATACTTTCTTCTACTCCAGTTTATTCAATAGAACCTTAACTGCCGTTCAAAAAATATTATAACCTTAACTACTTTTACAAAGGAGTCGGTAACAGGTCAAATGGGTTTGGGTTAAATTGGGTCTTTTTAGTATGGATCAAAAAGGGTCGGTCAATGACTACAAAGTACAAGTTTTTGAGGTCGTCTAATGAGGATCATATATTATTTCTCTTTGTAGCTAATGCGTTTAGGTTTGCAAAGAAGCATGAGAAACCAAAACTAGCCTTTAAGATAGCTTCAAACGGACAATAAATACTCGCTTCCTGTCATTTAATGCATAAATTAAGCTTGCTTTTTAGTTGACAATTGTTTAGTCTTAACAAGAATAATAGTGATTGTAACGTTTATTTGGGCCTACATGTACATTAGCTTGCATTAGTTTATAACTTTATATAGTGGTATGATGAATTGATCCCACTTTTAGGGAGTCTTTGGGCAGATTCGCGATGGAATCATAAAAGAGGAAATTGGCGAGGCAGTGGTGAAGGAAACAAAGTGAAGTGACACGTATGATGACGATACACATGTATATGGAGATCACAATCCAGGTTAGTACACATGATTCAATAATAAAGCCAAATGTTTCCAACTTTGATGATAAAATTAAGATTGTTAAAAGATTCGTGTAAGCATCTTAGTATGTTTGGAAGCACAATATTTCCTTAGGGTGATGATAAGTTGTTTGTTGATGAAGTTGAGCATATAGTTCTGGTTGTTATGTGATAAAATGCGAAGTATATACCCCCAACACATTGACTTTGGTTGTAATATTTATGAGTAAACTTCATATGTGCTAAAGGGCTTACTAGATTAACACTATTTTTCTATTTGTTTTGTTGGTGACATAATAAAAAAGGATAACACTTTATACAAAAAGTATAAAAGAAGAGCACTCAAGTGAAGATTAAAATTGCTTATGTTTGTTAAAAGTGAACAATTAAGCTAAAAAGATAATAGTTCCAATTACACAGGCTACAAAATTTTTAGCTAATCAAGTAATTAGATGTTTGGGAATTCGCTTAGTTAAGCGCTTATATACTTATCTGCTTATTTAGTAGGTTACTACTTACTTAATTATTAAGCACACAAGGAGTTTAAGTAATTAAGTTATCCCAAACAATCGCCCTTTTAAGGTATTAGCACTTATTGTGTGTCCTTAAGACCAGTAAGTCGTATTGAGTGTGTGTTTTGATTATACATGTTAATTTTTTGGTGGATCAAGAAATTAATTTGTGTGTTTACTTTATTTTTCACTGTTTGATTCACTATGCATATTAGTTCAACTGAAATACTGACATTTTATCGAGTGGAGATGCCACATTTTTTTATGATCTACAATGGTTTTATTTTTCAAACAGTTGAAACCAAAAAGTTTAGCCGAACAGGGAACATGTCTAATACAGAAATTGAGTTGCAAGATGTCTTTGTGTCTGTATTCTATGCATACAAACTCTCAGTTATTTTCTTCTTAGAATTAGTATTGTTATTGTAATAATATTTTTCCTTTATCATAATGAGTATTTGTAGGTCTAATTTGCCTCGCTCATTCCGATCAGAACCAAAACTGTTTTATCAAAATATATGGTTATTATTCACATATATTCAAGATTGTTTGTTATATACTATGCAGACTTCCCAACCCAAGTTGACCACGAGATGTATGATGTGGTTGGGTTTTGCTCAAAGTGGTTGTATTTATTGCACGACGTGTTACATCAAGTTCGTTACATCAAGTTGATGTTTGGGATTAATCGGAAAAAAAGTTCTCTCAAGTTTGGTTTAAACATGATAGCATGTTTTAATCCTTAGATTGATGTTTTATTTAACTTGTGGATTACATATGAACTGTGGTAATATGCTTCTGTAATACTTTCATCTGGTTAGTTTTTGTTTGAGTGTACCTTTTATTGCAATCATTGCATTACATCAGGTTTCAATTTTTTTTAAATAGTTTACCTTTGATGCTGTAACTTTTTAGATTATTATTTAGTATGATGTAGTTGTTCTCATTCTTTAATCTATAACTTTTTTTCGTTTTTCCATGTAATGTTTACGTATACATTTTCCAAGTAATTTAAACTAAACAAAACCTAAATGAGAATCACAACCAAAATAAAACACGTGAAACTAAATTTTGATGAATAAAAAAATTACGAATACCAATTCTGAATATCAATAATTTGTGATGATCTCTATTTTGCATAATAGCAATATTTACACGAGGGCGAGACTATAATGCAATGGCTCGTGTTGAATGTTTTTCTATGTATAAATCTCATGCAAGCCTGATACTTATAACTAAATAAAAAGATAAAAGTTAAATCATATAGAATACTTTTTTTGGATAACCATGATTTTTTACTTTTGGCCAACTAATCCACGGGGTTTGAACCTACTGCCACAAAGACTCAAGCTAGGTAAAACCTTCCTTTTTCAGGAGGTTGATGTGGCTACTTCATGGGTTGTTTGCACATAGAACCAGGTAAAGCCTTCTCTTTTTAAGATGTTGGTGTGGCCACTTCCTTACCTTTTCAAGACGTTGATAATGCAAGGATGGACCAACGATGAATAAAAAGTATAATAAAGACACTTTTTCTAAATACTAATTACAATACAACAATAAATATATTATTACATGACATTTTGCTTAAATAATAAAAGATAACTTTTAATCCAAAATTATTATCTAAAATTACTAAATAAATAAAAACCTATATACTTAGGGTCTTCTATTTTCACATCAATGACAAACAATTTGATTTCTTGGTGCAAGTTAAGCATAAATATAGCATATGTGGTGATGCATTGAATGCCTTTCAACATAATTTCTCACATGAACACACCAACTGATGGTCTAGATGGCGGGCGATCCTCATTGTACTAAAAACACATATACAAAAGATCTATTTTTATTCCAACAAGTAATATAATTTACGACTAATTTATAGATATGGAATATGAGAAATAAGGAGGTCCTAGCAGAGGATATCATTATTCAACAAGCTTACCTTTTGAATTTTATCATTACTATCATGGAAGCATTACTAATATGGGGACACTAATCGAGGAGAGTTTTATAATTTTCAACTCTGATTAGTTTTTAAAAATCTTCATCGTTTTGCATACCTGAAGCGTTCAGTGACCAAATTTATTATACAAATTTGGGTTAAGTGCCCATTGTGATTTCTTTTGCCTAATTAATGTTTTGCTATATTTTAAACTAGTTATGATACTGCACGCATGCGGGTTTTGACAAAAAATATTAATCTTGAATATTGTGTCTTTAAAGGTAATTGCATATAATTATATAGTTATAAGTTTCAGACTCATAAAAGTTTACATAAATCAAATTTATTTTAACATTTTAGTTCAAGATGTACACATATAAGAATTTGTCATGTGATATAAGCACACATAATACTTATGCATGAGTTTTTCATTATGCATTAATATCCAATAGAATTTGGTAAAATTTTTGTAAAATTTTTTGTTAGGTAACTTAAGATTTAAATTTATTTAGCTGACAAAGATGTTGATTTTGTTATTTAAATTTCACTACCGATATTATGTTGTACACATGATGCAAGTTTAATAGCACATAATGAGCGTTGATAAAGTTAAAGTATACTCTTTTGAAGTTTTTTAAAAATGTTTTTCTAGATATCCTTATATAAATAAATAAGAATTAGATGAGTCATTTTTATAAGTACAATCGCGTATATTTATTTTTATATTAAAGTAACCCGTGCTTACAATTTGATAATTATAATTCCGCTTTCAGTAATTTAGCCGTATTTAAAATATAAACTCGTGTCCACATAGGTTAAACTTTTAAAAATGAAATAAATGAGTCTTTATTGAACGTATATAGTAAAAAAAATTGATACATATAATCTTATGCAAATTTATATATTGTTATTTTAAAACAACATATACATTATATTTTTTAAGATATAAAGTATAAAGGGTATAAAGTATAAGAGGATATTTATTTATAATCCAAAGTTATTAAAAAATATGGAGACTTATATAATTACAATTAACTCTATATAATTTCTAAAAATTCAACCACTAAAGTTTTTTTAATTACATCATTTTTTTTATGTTTTTGTTTTCACAAATTTAACACCTATATTTTTATGTGTTTTTTAAATCAACCAAATTTAAATTTATTAAAGTTTGACAAAAATCAATTTGATTTTGACTTTTATTAACCAATCACATCACACAATTTTGCTTACGTGGCAAAATCGAGCTCTCCTATTGGCACAATTGTTTTTCCAATAAGAATGAATTGACAAAATCAATCCGAAATGATGTAATTCTTTTATTATATAAAAGATTATGTAAACATAAACTTTATATACTAACTGTGTGGGTGTAAAAATCAACCGGCCAAAACAGGTATGCTATTTTTGACCCATTCGGTCAATTATCAATTATACACAGCCTGAATAGACCCACTTTCATATGTAACATACTCACAAACACACAAAAAAACAACTAATTATCTGCAAATATAATACCAATGAAGGATCTAAAAATGAACCTTATATACTAACCATGGGGGCGTAAAAAATAGCAGGCCAATAATAGGTAAGTATGTTTTATTTTTTACCCGTTCAGCCAATTATCAACAATAGTCAACCTAAATGATCCGCTTTCATATGTGATTGTACCATTCAGCCAATTGCAAGCTAGCACATCATAACACAATGGATCGGTCGATCTCCATGCTCGTGGTTCTCCTTTCTGTCATGGCTATAGCCAATGCATCTTACCTCTACCCTATGACCACTCATGTCCTCAGGCTAAGAACATTGTTCATCTGTTGTCATAAAGTACAGTAGCAAAAGAGGCTCGTATGGTACGCCGTTGCTCGAGATTCATTTCCATGATTGTTTCGTCAAGGTTTGTTCTTTACTCCAAATACATTTTGTCACTACAAGTAAATTACTGCTATACGTCGCCATTAAATGGACTTTATCTTAGCGAGACACAAAACTATCTCGAACATGACCATTAAGTCTGCCATCAACTCTAGGAACGTACAATTTAGCTTGTACCTACAGTTAACTAAAAGTTTAAGTTTACGGATGTATAGTTGCCATTTTCTAGTTATCACAGTAGCCTTCATACGGAAAAGAACATCACTATGAGTTTAGTGATTACTTAGGTGCCTTAAGAAGCTGATCAGTTTAATTTATATAAATAATACAAATTAAAAATGCTAAAAGTGTGGTTACATTAATCATAAAATAACTACATTTTTATTTTAACCAAATGATCATATAGGGGTGTGATGCTTCAATACTTCTCGACAACAGTGGAACCAAAATTAGCGAGAAGGGGTCCGTACCTAACCGCAACTCAGCTCCTGGTTTTGAAGTCATTGATCAGATTAAATCCGCTTTGGAGAAGGCGTGCCCTCAAACCGTCTCATGTGCCGATATCATGGCTCTTGCAGCTAGAGACTCCAATCTTCTGGTACCACATCCTAATTCAACCACAACAAATTACTGTTTGTACCTAGCTTAAACTGGAAATGCATACAAAATTTCTGTTTTTCAAAAGATGTTTTGAAATTTTGCAGACTGGCGGACCTAGTTGGGAAGTTCCATTGGGCAGAAGGGACTCATTAGGTGCAAGTTTGAGTGGTTCTAACCAAAACATTCCAGCTCCTAACAACACTTTCCAGACCATTCTCACCAAATTTAAGCTAAAGGGTCTTGACATTGTTATTTTGTTACACTTTCTGGTAAGTTCTAAGCATGATTTAGGGACTCTAGTCAACCTAAATGATCCGCTTTCATATGTGACTGTACCATTAATATACTCACAAACACACAAGTATTTATTAGTCTAATTCGTTATATATCGTTGTTCCAAACACCCATAAACATAGCTAGTGAAAACAATTCCAAACCTTATTAGTCCGGACACATTGAGCCGCAACCATAAAAATCATTCTCATATCTCTATTAAGAATCTTTAATAAATAAAACCACCATACAATAGTTATAAAGCAACCATAAAAAATGTGATCATTCGATGGAATAAAAAAGAGAACAGGGCTATGAATTGAGTATATATAAGGTGTAAAGTCGGTTTAACTGTGCATTTTTAAGAATTGTACCTTTTCTCCAACCTCTTTCTACTGTTAATCACATTTGTATGCAGTCGATTCCGCTTGGTTGTTTTTGTCAATGGCATCACTGCTATCTTTGTCCTCCTTTGCGTACTTCTCTGATTCCTACGCCATTCAAATCCTTGATTTGGCCAGAAAATACTATCAAGTTCCAAAACTAATGAATTGAGCATGTCGGTTACCATATTGCACTAACCTATGTCAAAGACAGTAAAAAACAAAATCAAAACAAAAACCGAAACTTTTTGACTTCTACTTGATGGTTGCAAAAATAAAAATAAAAAATAAAATAAAAATAAGACAAATGCTAACTTATACTTGTGTTAGCATTATGATAAGGAAGACAAAGACAAATACTAAATTATACTTGTGTTACCACTACGATAAGGAAGAAAAAAGATGCGGGGAAAAAAAAGTAAATGTAGACGTAAACCTGAGTTATGTCAAATAATGCCTGGAACTCAATCAGGAAAAAGAACAAATAAAATTATGTTAAAATAAAAGAGCTAAAAATCTCCTATATAATATCAAAAGAACAAATATGTTGTTTCTTAATCTTCCATTATCAAATTATGGAGAACAACGACCAAGTGTCCAAATCACATTGTTTGAATACAATATCAATTATTTAACCCATAGTACTTTTCTAGTTCTATGAGTTAAGTTGAGGTATATGACGTTTTCTCACAACAAACGATATCCCTAAAAAGATTAATTTGGGTTCTTGACCAAGCTATGGAGATGATGGTGGATGGTGGATGGAGGAAGTGCTGTGTTTGGTTATTTTTTTGATGATAAGGAGGCCGGTTCTTTTTAATAGTTACATTTTATGCCTATAATTATGAAACAATATCATTGAGGCCCATGTGTAATTTAAGTTTTTTTTATCATAAAAGTACAAAAACGTTTTTTACATTTTTTCAAGACAAATTTGGAAATAATTAGCTTTTATTATTTTTTACATTTAAATATAAAAATTAAATTAATAAAATATTACCAAATAATGTATGGTTTGATTTTTTTGAAATTAAAAATTACCACTATGGGTTTTGTTTTATTATATAAAAGATAAGCATTTGAAGCTTGCGTATACAAAAGGTTAATTTCTTTGCATTTTAACCAATAACAATACATAATTAGAAATTTTAGAAAAAAAAACCCCGTACGTGCACAGGTTTTATAACTAGTAATTGAGATGATGCAATATTTAGAAACAAAGGATTAATTAAACTAAACTCTAGCCTTAAGAAAATGGTTTCTAAGCAGATTTTTCTGTCTCTTGAACAAGTTAATACTTAAAACACGTCTGATGATGAACATAAAATTGTCCATAACTTTTTCAATCTGTGTCATTTCAATTCCCTACATCACCTCTAAACTTTCAACGAGATAGTTCTGATCATGAACCTGTTTTCAAGGTTTATTCCCTAAATCACCTCTAAACTTTCAGCGAAATAGTTCTGATTATGAACCTGTTTTCAAGGTTTATATATATGTTTCATACTTTTCCGTTTACCTTTCTTCGCAAAAACTGAAGTTACATTGTTAAGAGGAACATAAATTGCTCCAAAGAAAGTTACATAATGACATAATGTGATACCTTATGATTTCCCTAAGTGATACTCTGCTTGATTTTATTTACAAAACATAACCTATAACCTGAATCGTGAGACTTTATATTGTATTGCCATAAACTAGATTATGTTCAAACATCTTTGGCACCAAAACAAAAAGAATTTGAGAAAACTAGAGTACCAAAACCTTGAACCCCGTAATTTTCAAACATGCGATACAAAAATTTCCTTTTCGGATAAAGCGAACCAAAATGAAATTAACTTCTTTATAAGTTTGGTTCAATAAAGATCAAATAAAAATTAAAGATCAAATAAATTATTCTCAATCATTCATTTTTCATCAAAAAATAAAACAAACTTTCACCTTCATTTTTAAAAACTAAATATCTCACAAACCATTGATCGTTAGACGAAACTAATTATACCATCACGACAAGCATAAAATTACCTTTAATTTGATATCTCTTATCATATACTTTCGACGATTTTTTTTCCGACTTTTTTGTGGGTTTAGGGTTTACGGTTAGGGTTTAGGTGTTTAAGGTTTAGGGGTTTGACTTTTTTGGATTAAGCTTTTTTAAGGGTTGAGGGTTTAGGTTTCTTACGGTTTAGCGGATAGGGTTTAGGGTTTTTAGGGGTTTAGGGTGTAGGGTTTTTTAAGGTTTAGGGGTTAGGGTTTTTAGGGTTTTTGTAGTTTTGGGGTTGTGTTAAACAAAGGAGTATTTTTTAAATTTTATTCATAGTGTATATATCGAAACCCGCAAAAAGCAATAAAAAACAAGTTCGTCGAAAGTATACAATATTGGATTTCTATAAAAGGATAATTTTATTCTTATCGCAATGATATAATTAGTTTTATCTAACTATTATTTTTATCTAACTATTAACGGTTTATGAGATATTTAATTTATAAATATAAAGGTGAAGATAAATTTAATTAATTTGATTAAAAATGAATTTTATCTTTAGTTTTTATGTGATATTTGTTGATCTCACCCCACTTCTTGATAGCTAGGTAGGATTTATCTCGACTTTAAAGAGCTTCTTAAAGAGGCACGTATGTTCTTGTTTCTCCATTCTACTACATGATTGGTCACGAATTCATACGTTGTGTTCTTGAGTTATAATTTGGGGAGAAAGGAAAGGATTCTCATTATATTTTGTGTTCTCTAGTTTTTTATGGGAGAAGGAAATGGAATTAGAAAGGAAAGGGCGGGTTTTTTGTGGTATAATCTTCCAGCCAAATTTGGGCGGAAAGGGAAGTAAGTATTATTGTGGTTGGTGAAAAGACTAAAGTGTCCCCTTCTTTTGAAAGATGGTGCAGGAAACAGTGGGCAAGATTGTAAATTAGCCTAGCTATTTTCCTTTTCATCTGGGTTGAGAGCATAACTCAAGAACACAAAACTCAACTTTCCTTTTCTCTTGTTTCTCTTCCCTTTCCTGTTCCTTTTCTGTTTCCTTATGCTCAAACTGAAGAACACAGCGATATAGTGTACAAAGATGGTGATGGCAAAGCCAACAAGGCTGTGAATGTTATATGGTTTCTCCCTCCACAAAATGACAACTCGGCCAAACATGAGCATAACCCCATGAGATGAACCATGAGTTGAAATCGCCTAGGCTTCCCGCGCAGCCAAAAGTAGATGGTTCTAGACCTTTATCCTAAATTCAAACTGCTCAAAAACGACTCACACAAAGAAATTGTGGATTCTCATAAATAAAATATAAAGCAGGAAGAAGCTTTATTAGGCAATAACATATAGTTCATCATCAGTCATTAATAAACTAAAACATGAAATTACTAATCTTATGAAATGAAAGTAAGAAAGAATACAAGTGTTACCCTTGACCACAGTCTGACGTATATACATCTTATTCGTCCCTTATGGGCTTAAAATTCTAACCGTCATGACATTCTTGACCTATCTGTCACTTCTCACTGGCTTCCCCCAAATTCCAAGATTCAGATTTGCCTTTTATCCAGAATCCATTGGCGAATCACCAGAAAAGGTGCCAGCTTTAAGAAGCTGACCTTATAGCTTGTTCTTAGATATTTAAGTTACTCCACGGGTACCAAGTCAGAGTGTGTTGAACTCAGAGTGTGAGAACAAAAGGTGGTGCATCCCTTCGTGGTCCAGCAACAGTTCGATAGACATAAACTTTATGAGCCTGGCTATCATCACTCTCTTCATCTTTTATAACCTCGACATTTAACATAGGTCTCTCTTTAGCCAACACCCTACACCCATTCATAGTCACATTACAAGCAGACATCCACAAGGATCGCATTGACTCGTATTTCATCAAACCCGAAAGCAAAGCAGCATTTCCAAACGGGCAGTCTCGTATCTCCAACTTCCTCAGTTTCGGGCAGCCTCCTAATACATACTCCATACCCAAATCGCTACTTCCTGCAAAAGCAACAGAAAGTGTTTCCAGGTTTTTGGCGTACTTTCCTATAAACTCGAATGTCCGATCAGTTAAGAGACCAGAGACCGCAAGCCTTTGAATCTTGGTACATGTTTTCACTATAGCCCCAAAACCTTCGTCCATTGGCTCCTTGGTCATATAATCTGGTTGACCTGGGGTCATTATGCAGAGGCGGAAGTGAGTGAAATCCGGGCAATTTTGGGCAATAGTGACAACAGCAGAGTTTGTCATTTGGCGACAGAAGTAGAGAGCATAATGAAGCTTCGGGCAGCCACGAGAAACAGAAATGAATCCAACTTCGGTCACACCAAGATTCATTTCTTGGTCAAACGGGTCAGCTGGAAACACTCTGAGTTCTTCCAGTAATGGGCAGCAGGACCCAACCGCTTCTAGACCCTTGTCGCCAACAGTATCAAGAATCTATATAAAATTAAGGTTCTGTTACTTTAAGTTGTTATAATACCTTGTTTGAATATTCAAAAATAAAAAGGAAGACTAACTTTCTAAATCGCCATACTTGTTTCTTCAACAAACAACTGTTCTTTTAGAGATGTAAAATACAGATTAATTGCATAAATAGGTAAGCAACTTTGATCCAAAATTTTGTTTTGGTTACTGACTTTGATAACACCCACAAAAACCCTCAACTTTCTAAGAAGAATTAACAAAACTGAAGGTATTTTATAACCTTATAACAATTGTTTATTGATCACAAATACAGCGTACCTTTTTCAAATTTTCCAAAAACAATTGTTTATTTGCAACAACAAAAAAAGTTAATTCCAAAACACTAACAATGAAGCTACATACCCAGAGGCGACGAAGACTTTTACAGTGAGCAAGAAGATTGGCAAGTTCAGCACTACGTAAAGTTGCATAACTCAGATTCAAGAAAGTCAGACGTGCACACGCCGGATAAATAACCGGGAGATAAAGTGGAGTAGCATCCCATAAACCTGAGAGAGTAAGTAGATTTTTACAGTTACTGAAAGCGTTTTTCAGCTCTGTGAGTGGACCCGAAACAAGTTCATGCATAAAGGTTCCAGTACCAAGCTCCATTAGCTGTGGAGCACGTAAAAGAAGATTTTGCAGTTGATCCAAGCTAATATTGCGATTAACTTTTAAAACTCTTAAAGATTTGCATCTAGAAACGAGCTTTTCAAGGGCGTCAAAACTGACTTCACTGTTTAAGCTTGCAAAGTTAAGAATTTCTAATGAGGTTAAGCTTTCCGGGAAGCAACTTAACCAATGACCACCAAGATCTTCAATCCCGTTCTCTTGAATATCCAATTCTGTCAAGTTCCTACAAAAAATTATTTCACAACATAATCAAGCAAAAGTCTGCGCATAAAATGTTTCCATGTTTCAACACATGTAATTGTCTATAACAAATATTAAACGGCTATAAACCAATAAGCTATCATCTTTTCCAAATTATTCAATAAGTTATAAGAAATTATTTTCAAGATTTTCAAACAAACATCCATACAAATAACTTGTTCATGTTTTGATACGTTGAATGAGTTGACCATAAGTCTAATACATGTTTTTTATACAAGTAACAAGTTGTCTATAACAAATACTAAACGGCTAAAAACCCAATAAATCATTGATATTTCAACTTGATTATGAAGACAATTGTGTCCCTACAAGATATATTCATGAGTATAATCAAATAAATCTACGCAGATAACTTTTTCATGTTTGATATGTATCATGAGTTGACTATAAGTCCATAAGAAGATAAACGGCTAAAGACACCATAAAATATTCAATTGTCCACATAATCAAGATAGAACTTGGCTCCTCCAAATGCATACAGCCATTTAGAAAATGCTAAACAAGAAGCCTCATATTGTCATGTGAAGGTAGGTGAAAAACAAACGAAATGATTCATTAATTTAGTATGTATATATCAAATCAGATTCAAACTTGATCATCCAATTAATAGATTGTTCCGTAGAGAATGACATCAAGAACATGCCATCCATTAAATAGGTCAAATGTCACAATCATGAAAGCAACAACATAAAAAGGCAAAGAAAAAGAAACCATAAAGTAGTACCACCTCAGTTTCCACTCAAAACTAACTAAGCTTAACAAATTAACCACTGATAACAAAATTAAACAAAGGGTAATTCCGAATATTGGGTTGCATACTTGTTGTACCTTGTTAAAAAAATTATCCATTTATAACTAACCAACCTTAAAAGATCATTGTAAAATTTAAAGTAATTTATTCTATAAAACTTGTACCCAACCCAAAATAAAATGTCCACCAAAAAAATGAGCACAAATGCACAAATGATACACAATATTCTAAGACACACTCATTAGGTTCATAAGCTAAATGAAACACAAAGGCATGATCTTTTTATACACAAATGAAACCCAATCTTCTAAAGGCACTCATATTAATTCTATCATCTAAATGAAACACAAAGACATGATCTTTTTGTATACACATCATACCCAATCTTCTAAAAGCAGTCCCCCGTTAATTTCCACAGCCAAATCAAACACAACATGCAATATCTTGCTTTGTTTACCCTTTTCATTCCTATCCATTAAAAATACCATACTTTTTGTTTTAGGTTATGACAGTAACACCAATAACATAATTTAGAAATAATGTTTGTATCAATAATTTATCTCTATAATTATCATCAAACAAAAGACTCACTTACATATCCACAATTGTTATAAAAAAAGAAACCAAATATGGTAATGAACACAACCAAGATTCCAATTTTTTCCAATGATACATCAGAATCTAGTATAAAAAACAAAACATTATGCAAACAAAAATACTTAAAACTTGATTTAGTTTTTTCGAAGTCAATAATAGTAGTAATTATATTTTCAAAAGTTACTAACAAGAAAACGTATTAGGCTATAAACACAATCAAGTTCCATTTTTATCCAACAATACTTACAGAATCAAGAATAAAGAAACAAATTCTGGTCTAGTTTCGTTAAAGTCGATATAATATTAATTATATCGCTATAAATGTTATCAAATAATAATCCTTATTAGGCCCCAAACACAATCAAGATTCCATTTTTCCGACAAAACATCAGAATCAAGAACACCAAATCAAAAGTTTATGTAAAACAAGAAAAGAAAAAAACAACCTCAAATTTGATCTAGTTTCTTCAGAAGTCAATAATAATTATAATAGTACTAATTACATCTCTAAAAATGTCATCAAACAAGAAACCTTATTAGGCAATAGTCACAATTAAGATCTTATTTTTATCAAACAATACTTCAGAATCAAGCATAAAAGACCAAACTTTATGCAAAAATAAAAAAACAACTTAAAACTTGATCTAGTTTCTTTAAAGTCAATAATAATACTAATCACATCTACAAAAGTGTCACCACACAAATAACTTACTCAAGCAATCAACTTTCAGCATAGCCAAGATTTCATTTTTATCCAATAAAACTTCAGAATCAAGAATAAAAACCAAACTTTCTAAAAAAAAACAACTTTCATGAAATTAAGTCAAAACAAGATTCAAGTAATTCAACATCAAGATTCAAACTTTAACAAAATTTGCAACATACCCATCAGATACTTGTACAGTACAACCAACATAAGCACTAAACAACACTTACTTGCAATGAGTAGCAACAGCTTTCAACCCATCAGTACTAAACCCATCACAGCTCATTAGCGACAGATTTCTAAAGCCAATAAATTTCGTCGCTAAAAACTCCAAACTTTGGTCACTAACAACCATCCTCTTCAATCTCAACTCCTCTAAAAAGGGATAAACCGTGGCGAAAACACTCAACCATGGAAACACATCAGCACCCCAATCATCAGGCACAAGGTTAAAATCACTAAACCTAGGTTTCCCTTTAATAGTGACACTTCTTATATTGGGAAACCTTTTAGCGACGATTTGTGGTGAGACTGAGTAACAGTTACCGATGAAGACGTGGCGTCTGCTCCATCGTTCAGCGTTGTACCATGATTTGGAAACGAGTGAGATTGAGCTGCGGTCTTTGTGGGTTGTTATTAGTGACAGTACTCGTTCGAGAACTTCGTCGGGAAAGAGTGAGTCAACTCGTTTTTTATTTGGATCCATGAGCTTCAAAGGAGGAGTTGATTTACATGATGATTATGTGCTGTCTTTTATTTCTCTCTCTAAACAAATGGAAGAATGGAAAGTGGGAGGGTTTCAAGACAGATGAGAGATGAAATAGAAATGATAAAAGTTTTAGCTTTCTGTTCAATATTTTTCCTTGTGTAAAAGTATTTTTAAGTTTTAAAGAATGAAATTAATATGTATAGGGAGATGCCCACTCCAACTTTTATTCGCACACTCAAATGTCAATCCTGTCTGCAGAATATTAAACAGTACAAGTCAGGCATGCATGGATTGGAGTGTGTCAATCAATTCAGAATGTTCTAAATCAATTCCATACGTATAAGGTGGCTTTCAGACACCTGTAAGGGACTCAATCCTCATTTTCCCCGCCACGCCGGTTTTCTCTCCAAATGACTTTCGCGCGATTGAATAAGAAGACAACCTTACACTACAAAAACATACCCCATAAATATACCTTTTATTTATTAATACACACAATTACTTTACAACTCGATCGCAATCACGACCAAGTTGGGAGTGATCTTAGCGATCGACTTCACCCACACAAGGGAGATCGATGACCTAATCGATCTTCTAGTCGATCTTCTAATCGATCCAAGCCTCTACTGCATGCAGCCTAAATCGTTAATGTTATGTATAATATATTAAATAATTTTTTTTAAATATAATTATTTAATACATTTATTAATGTAAGTTTAGTGCTAAATTTTTGTTTGATTATGAACATTAAAAAAAATTTAAAATTGCATATTCGAAAAATATCATTTATGTTTTTTTTTTTCCGACAAGTTTAGTGAAATTTTGTTAATAAATTTGATTGAAAAGAATCATACATGTTAAACGAAGATTTTTATGTGATGTGTTAAGCATGAAATGTGCAATTTTTAAGGACCGTAATTTATATAAGCAATGTCAAATGTATTATTAATCATACAATGCAAGAATTAATTTACACATCTTTATGTTTACACGTTATAATATAGGCGAGTACCCGCGCCTGGCGGCAGCGGTTTCTAACGGTAGACAATTAACGATATGCGATGGTAGAGTGGTGCGGTGGTGTAGTGGTCCGGTGGTGGTGGGATTTTGTGGTGGTGAGGATGGTGGTTGATGAGATGTGTGGAAGAGGAGAGCATTTTGTATGTGTTTTTGAGTGAGTTGTGATAAGAGAGTATTAAATATGTTTTTACATATGTCTCTCTCTCTCTCATTTGACCATTTCACTTTTCCACTTTTTCACTTTGACTGTTTTTCCATTTTATGTAGTATAGATTATGAATATCAAACAATATGATAACGTATTAATATTAATGGGCCAAACTCATTAATTACACGCTCGAATCAAGCCCATCACCAAAGCGCAATCAACACTTGATAAAGGCCCGACTTAAATACCAGGCCACGTAGAGCCTGGAAATACCTCTCAGGCCTGACTGAGTAAGAACAAAGCTACTACTCCTCAACTGTCACTAGCAGTTAAGATGTACTATCTGACATCGCACAGTGGGGATGCACGACAAGCACCACTATGAGCTAAAAGATAAATGACATATATCTTCTTTATCTGCTCTCGGATGATCAACACTTGGCACCCTGGCGGCCGTTGATTACTCCTAAATGGTTTACCTCTAAACCCTACAAGCCTCTCTATAAAAGAAGATCAACACACAACATCACATAAGTTTTTCACACACTTAGGCAAATACTGCCTCACAGTTGTGTAGTATGGTTCTTGTTTAAGTGTTACCTGAGATTCTTGATCTATATCAATCTCATCGGGTCCTTACCGTTCAACAAGGGGAACCAAATAATAAAACCATTCTCATCTCATCTCTAAACCGATTTACATACTATACGTAAACAAGGCGCCATCCGTGGGGACATAATACAAAATCATAAATTTTACGAAAATTTTCACCTATTTTCACTTATTTCTCACTCAAAAATTGAAAATTTTTTACCCAAAACCACTAGTTTTTTTGTCAAACATGGCTGGTGACCAACACCCTAAAATTTCATAAATAACCAAAAACCACTTGGAGCTATCCGATTGAAAACCCTCTCTCGCATGGAGAAAAACCATCAAAATCCCGAAAGGGAAACTCGCCAACCACTTGGAAGCAAGACAAACAAACCAACGAGGAAGATACATGCGACAGCTGACCTTACAGTCCTGCCCACGGCATTCCACTAAAAGAAGCCAACATGGTTCTACGGGAGATACCACTCTCCCAGGTCGCTTACACAAGCTCGAAAATCGCAAACACATGGGATTCAAGGGGTAGTGAGGGATGCTTGAAGATGTCAAAAAAGGGATTCGAAAAACGTACAACTTGAGGTAAACACATGCCAACTCACTTGTCCTTATCTTTATTACTTCACATATAGGAATCAGACCAAACCACTACTTGGGAACTACCCCAGGTATAACCTATAGAAAGGCACCCTAACATCCACTCCTAGCCTACTCCCTAGACATAAAATTCAACTTAGCTTACACGCAGAGCATCTAGACTATCCATCCAGACCTACCTATGCTGGCACACAACCCAGAGTAGTAACAATAACCAAAGGAACCAAAATCCCTCAGGGGACAGATGGAGAGTGTTAACATGATCCAATCATGGCACTTAAGTACAAAAAGAAGTAATGAGGTCATGGAGACCTGGAAACGTACCCCCACCGAAAAGCAATATGTGTGATGCGTTCATACCATCATCCGATCCATTGGTCATTACAGCAATGAGAGCCTCACATAGGGTAAGTAGAATATACATGGACGGAGGGAGCTTAGTAGACATGATGTACGAACACTATTTCAATAAGCTCCTGGAATACATCAGGTCAAGCCTTAGACCCTCAAGGACACCGCTAATCAGTTTCTCAGGGGAGAGATCATACCCTGAAGGAGTAGTCACTTTAGAGCTTACAGTAGGAACATACCCACTTGCAAGAACAAGCTTGTTAGAATCTAATATAGTTAAATCCACATCCAAGTATAATGTCATACTTGGAAAGCAAGCACTTCAAAAGCTCAGTATGGAACTTTCAACCATTAGGTCTTTAAGAGAGTTCAAACACAAGAGGGAATCGCTATAGTAAAAAGCGACTACCCTGGTTAAGACACAAGTCTGGTAGCCTGATGAGGTGTAATTTTATACGTTTTAAGGGGTCATTTAGCCTCTGAACTCGTACATATTCTATCATTTATTACCCTAAATCGTTTCTATTTGAGTTTTAGGTACTTGGGAAGCAATTGCTGGAAAATGGCGCATTTAGCCTCGATTGGACGACAAAACAAAGAAAACGACAACATCGGAAAAACGTTACAAAAAGGCACTGTGAAGGCTTCACAAACACAAGGTGACGCCGTCACTTAAAGTTTACGAAGATGATAAAGTTTCAGAATTTCCATGTGACGGTTCAGGCTGTGGAGACCGCCTCGATCTGACGGCGTCATGACCAAGCTAATGAAGAGCGACGTCACAATCCATAAGGTGCCGCCACAATAAGGCGGTTACAAATCTGAAGCCCTAATAACGATGTCACAATTACTAAGTGACGTCACCTCAGATATATTCCTATATATATTATCGTATGTTTTTCATTGTAAAGAGTGAACATTTGGAGAACCTTTGTGTGCAGTCAAGAGTCCGAATTTTACAGCTTTTGTAGGGTTTTTAGCCACCCAAAACTCCATGTTTTATTGAAGATAAATTATTTAATCCTTAATCATTACAATATGTCTATATGTTGTGTGATTACTTGTTTTTCTTCTCTTTGATCCAACATGTTGTAACACCCCCAAAATTCGTAAAACAACGGAAGAGAAACGGGGTATTACTCATTGGTACAAAGTACAAGTCATAGAAAATGACCCTTCAAAAAAGATGCTTTAAAAGTATTTCACATTCGATACATTGAAATATCAGAGTTTACTAAAAGGTCCCAACAGTTTTTCATAAAACCCATGTTTGCAAAAGATCACAAATGTTTTTAACATAATATAAATTTTTAATGATAGTCTCTTCGAATGTGAGAATATGCCAAATCTTCAAAAGATATCCGTGCGACTCCATCCAAGACATTGATGCTTTAAAACCTGAGATAAAACATGCTAAAAAGTCAACACAAATGTTGAGTGAATTCATAGGTTTAATCAAATAAACAATTGATCTCAAGATATATCAGTTCATAAAAGTGACTAAGTAACAAATACAAAGTCGGAAAGTAGTTATTATTGCACTAAGCTCATGACACTGAAAACGTTAACTATAAGTATCAATAAATTGATAAAATAATTTTCCCCTAATTAGGTAATTTTCCATTTACCTAGCATATTAAATATAGTTCGTCTAGTTATCATCAAAAAAACATCAACGGGAATCGTCACTCCTTATAGTCCTATCTACAATATTCGCACTCACACAAATGATTAATGGTTCATGATTGGAGGGCCTTTTGGCAAAATGGTACTTAGGCAATAATACATTCAAGCAAGCATAAAGTTTCAACAATTGTGATCATAGAAAAGTAAGTAGCATGATCCTACCCCAAGTAGTGTATAAAGCAGTAAAACAACAAAAGGTGGTGCTAAAAACTGACCGTTAAGCAAAGTGATAAGCGAAGTGATCGTAAGTGATGAATAAACCGCAAATATCCTACGAGCAACCTAAACATATGCGTGTGTCTTAGGTTCATAAAATAGTAATGTAAATATGATAATATGCTTTATAAGTTATTATTTCAATTATGCTTGGCACATAATATTTGTAATGTTAGATAAGTGTTAAGATTTAGTTTTGACACTTTAAAAATAATAACGAGTCCGAATTATATAAGTTATTGTGAAATCAAGTCTTATGTCAATTTATTAGTCCATAAGTCAAATGCAAGTCATAAGGGTTCATATTAAGTCAAAGAGTTCAAATTTAGTCAAAGAGCTCAAATTAATTCAAAGAGTTCAAAATGATATTTTAATAAACTTTTACAAGTCCAATTGTAAAGCTGTTAGAAAATTTAGAAAATTCCGACTTCTACAACTCGCCATTTCCAAAACGTAAGTGATAAAATTAAGTTCTTTATATCGTTGAAAAGGTCTATGAGTGTAAAACATAGTTCGGTGGGTTTTAGTTCCTTAAAATTTGCATAACCTAGGTGAAATTACCAATTTACCCTTGTGTATACAAACTGAGTTTTGGACAACAACATATAGTCCCGGTAAGTTTCGATATCTAGAGTTCTACAAGCCCGTTTAACGTGCCGCTTGTAGAAAAATTTATGTTTAAGGCTTATCTATATTTTATATAAAAGGGCCAAATACCAGAAATGAACACATCTATGAGCTTTTGCCAAAATGAATCTAGAGTGTGGTTTTTGACATGTTTTACCGTTTATTTCCATATTAATTCATCGGGATGAGTTTTAAGGTGATTTACCAGTCAAAACGACCGCAAGACAAAGGCCCACATCCCTATATTCTTAGTTTAAGTCTAGATGTCCACTGATTATTTCTAGTAATTATGTTTTTATCCCTAATCATAATATACTTTTGCAAATCATGTCCTTTTGATGTTTCCTAGTGTTTTAGTTCATGTACCAAGCATCATTAAGCATAATAATTATATAACACATATAAAATACATAAAGTATGAACAATCACAGAATATAAATGAAAAAGATGAGTGCTTGGTTCCTTACAAGTTGATGGATGAAAAACAAGACAAGATCAAGTATAAGAACACTAGTCCTAAAAGTCACCAATCAATACCCAAGTTTCCAACCTTTTACCCAAATCTTTTAATCCTTTTTAACCCAAGAATACTTGATCAAAACCATGTAAATATCACCAAGAAAACCCTTTCAAAATAACCCTTTTTCAAACCTGTGGAAAACTAGAAGGGGGTTGAATTTGATAAGGTTTTAAATGTACCTTTTGAGGGTCGTTTAAGCCCTTATTTGATCACTTTTGTATCCGTTATTACTTAATATCGTTCCTTTTCACTTTTAGGTCTCTTGAAGGCAAATTGTTGTAATGGCACTTATTTGGACGAAAAGGCGCGGATATCTGAAGAAAATGGCCAAAGTCAAGAATCGAGACACTCAAGTCATTGAAGACAAGGTGACGGCGTCATCGCTTAATCATGACGCCGTCGGAGCATTTTGTGACGACACGAAGCCAAATTTCATATTTTCAAGTGACGGTGTCGGGCTTTAAAAGAGTAGGCCGTCGCAACTCGCAGGGCCTAGATTTGATCCAGACGGCCTCGAAGCTAAAGAGGACGGCGTCACAAGCACAAGGTGACGCCGTCGCAAGACTAACGTGGCCAAGACGAAACCCTAATGACGGCGACCGACGGCGTCACAAAACATAAGGTGACGCCGTCGCATATGTAATCTTATATATAGAATCCGAATTTTTCAAGATTTGTGTGTAGTCTTTTGGAGTAAAACCTAAACCGAACCAAGGCTGTCTTGTACAGATTTTAGGGTTCCAAACCCTATCTTACAACAAGATAAGTGTTTTACTTCATTAATTCAATTATGTCTTTGATTATTTGTGTGTATGCTTGCATGTTCTCCATGTCCCACTAATTTACTTGTGTGTTTGCTTAGGAAATATGAAACTTAATTATTGAATATTGATTGGTTGTCTCTTATCTTAATTGTTAATGATCTAGTAATGCGATAGGTCATTCGTTGTGTAATTAATGCTTGATTAATCTTTGTGACCCTTAGGCTATAGCACTTAGAGCGGTTGTAGGCTAAACCATCCAAAGAGGCCTTAGAGTTAGAGTTTATAATCCCTAGTGGGTTTTGTAGACGAGACCCTTTGGTAAGTTCAAAGAGTTAGGGATAAACGCATACCCTACGACTTTAGACACACAACGCGATTAAGAATAAGGACGTGACAATTCAACCACCAATAGGAGATAATTAAGGAGTAATAAAACCTAAGTAAACACATCTTTAAACTATCATACGAACACACAATAATTAGACATAGACTACCCATTAGTTTAGATAATTAGATAAGTAGAAGTAATCGGTAGAAATACCAAAACCCCCAAACTCAAACCCCGAGATTCGTACCTTTCCATTTCCTAAAAACATAAAAAGATAAAAATAATCTTCCTCAACCCCAACCTTAGCGTAGTAACTTCTCACTAGCATTCCTATTCCCCAGAGAACGATATCAATACCCGTGGCTTACCCTAATACTACACTACAACGATTAGGTTCACTACCTAGGGTGTTATAAAACTTGCTCAAGAAAAGGAAGTTCCTTTGACCCCGAACGACGCGTGTAGCGTTATCAAGTTTTGGCGCGCTGCCGGGAATAGAATAGCTAGTTAGTAGTCCACCTCGTTTAGGTTTCTTTGCTTGATTCCTATCAAGTAAATTTTTCTCATTTTTAGCTTCCTCATAGTCTATCCCCCTTCTTCGTGACCTTTGTTCGTAACACCATCACTTTTCATCATGGAAGGTGATAACCAACCACCATTCATCAACCTACCACCAAATGACCCGCCAAGAGCCCGTACTTTTGGTGAATACTCGAGACCAAGCCACCTAGGCTATAGGAACACCATTTAGCTTCCCGACCAAGCCCAAACTACGGCCCTGCGATCCGACACCATCCGGTTGGTGCAAACGGATGTGCATTCCATGGACTTCGTTCAAGATCCAAATCAACATCTAAGGGATTTCTTAAAATTGTCGATTCCATCGACCTTGATGCTACTACTCGGGAGACCACGCGTCTGCGTCTCTTCCAATTCTCTCTACGGGACCAAGCTAGTAATTGGCTTGAGCGACTTCCACCGGCTCCATCTCAAGTTGGGATGATCTCACCTCTCGCTTCCTTGCTCAATTTTTCCCACCGGGAGAACCACTAAACTTAGGAATGACATCTTGATGTTCCAACAACGTCAAGGTGAATCTCTACTAAGCATGGACTCGATTCAAGGACTTACTTCATAAAGTCCTCATCACGGCATTGATCTTTGGCTCCAAGTCCAAATCTTTTATGATCATGTCAACTTCCCCACCAAGCGATCCATTGACCAAGCGGCAGGTGGAAAACTTAGTGATCTCACCGCGGAAGAATCATGGGGTATAATAGAGGACCTTGCTCTCTATGACAACGAAAGTTGGAATGACCCCCGTGAGTTGCCCAAAACCGTTAAGGCAATCTCCTTGCCTCCCATTGACTCACAATCTTCCGACCGTAGGATGATCGAACTTGAAGATCAAGTTAAATTCCTAATGAGTTCCTACGAAAACCCTAAGTCTTCACGCCATGTGAACAAAGTTTCTTCCTCGTGTGAGCCGTTTTATGATCCTCATAACACGCGCACTTGCACCCGATCCCCCGAACATGCTTCCGTTGACTACGCATCCTCGCGTATTAATGGAACGGGAGGAAGATTCCCCACGATACCCGGACCTAGGAATTTCAATGAAACCCGAGAAGCATGGAAGGGCAAGCCCGACTTCTATTGGGGACAAACCAAAGAATTCACTTCCAATGATTTTTCATGGCCCCCACCTCACGGTCCTAACCAACAAAACATCGAGGGGATGTTGCAAAACCTAGTTGCATCCCAAGAAGCCCAAATAGCTAAACTCTCGGACCGCTTTAACCAACAACAAGCCGAAATGGATAGGAAGATAGATAACCTTTTGAAAGCCATGACCAATAGTGATAGGAAGGTTAATGCTATCTCAACTCCCGAGCCTTCCGTGTAGAGATTAAGGACCCAAGTAAGTTAGCTAAGCATGTTCAATTCGTCAATACCATCGCCTTAGTGAAACCTAATAGAACAAATGACGAAGAGGACCATACACGTGAGACTAATGAAACAACCGAGGAAGTAGATGAAGTAGACAATGACTATTTCAATAAGTTTCCTACGGAAGAAGAGCTATCTCGCCACCCTCACTTAGTACGTGACCTCCGTCACATGTATGTTAGGAAAAGCCCTAGAATCAAGTTTGGGAACCCTTGGAATCTTAACATACCATGTTGCATAGGACACCTTTTCGTGGCAAAGGCCTACATTGATCGCAAATCCCCAATCAACATAATGACTAGCACCTACTACAATTGGGTAGTGAAGAAGCCTATTCCAACTAGGCAAGACCCCGATGATCCTAGTGTTAGTTGCAATTTTCTTGGTAGAGTTAAGGGATTACCCGTTTATGTAGGTAGTTTCACGTTTCCTACGGACTTCATAATTGTGGATGATATTAGCACGGCCATAGATCCTAGCTTGTCCCACGTTATTCTAGGAAAACCTTTCATAGAAAGCACCGGATGACCTATGACCCTCGTTAGAATAGTGCGATTTAAAGATGAGACCGATAACATAGCTTACCAAATGCCGCTTTAAGATTGAGAAGTTTTCATCACTCTAATGATGAAAAGGAACTTAAACTATCGGTCTATTATAGGAATGAGGAGGATAAAGAAAAAGGAGTAGATTATGTTATGGCTAAGATTTTCGGATTCTATAAGGATTGCTTGAACCTAGGACCGAAATATAGGACCGATTGGGGAGAGGATGAACTCTTAGAGAAGTGCATCATAGGGCACTTCTACAACATGGAATCCCCCAATAGAGACTGTCATGAGAAAGAACATGGCGGTAATGAAGTCACGTAAGGGCACGACTACGAGTCTAGCTACAAGACTCTTAAATAAAGAAAAGCGCTTCGTGGGAGGCAACCCATGCTTAATTGTTTGCTTGTTAGTGTCGTATATCTTTTATTGATTGTTTATTCTCATGTTTAAATTTGTAAAATGCTTTATTTTGTTTTTAACCTCGTCTTAATTGCATATAAAGGTATTTTACATAAAGGATAAGTGTAGGAGGATTACACACGTTTTCAAAAGAAACGTAAACATGAGAATAGCAATTCATTAAAAGATATATATGTGTTTGTTCGAGTCAAATGCTTGTATCGAGTCATAATGGATGTTTTGCGTAAATTTTCCAAATTCTAAAGATGTAAATTTTCCGAATTTTTTCCGAAAATCGCAGACCGCTTTTTGTCGGATAACTCGACGGTGTCAGATTACAACTGACGGCGTCGAAGGAGTAAAACAACAGTTACTTTTTCTCGTTTTCGAGCTACTTATGAATTTTTGAATTTTCCGGTCTTAATTTTCCGTAAATTCAGTAAACATCCATTCCACAAGCATTATATCTTAGTTTAGTAGAGTCTTATATATATTATTACCGCCGATTTTACGCGAAGGTTTCGTTTGTTTTCTTCGAATGTGCATGTTTTATTTATCAAGAAGAAGAAACAAAAGATTGGAAGGAGCTTTTCACGCACACATTCTTCTTGGAAAGGATTTAACCACTACTTTACACGGATCCTACCGAGCTAATCAGGGGAGTACTAGTTTCTTTCGTTTTTAATTACCTTCCATTATCATAACTTTGATACTTTCGGGGAACATTGGGGACAATGTTCGGTTTAAGTGTAGGGAGGAAAATAAACGGAACTTTGAAACTATACTTATCCTTGATTATTTGCTTTGTCCAATTGTATTTGTGTAATAAACCATGAGAAAATGTCGGTTAGGGTAATTTTGGCACCAAATTTGAAATTTTCTATGACATATAGGAGTGGGCCATTAGTCTTAACAAAAGCGTCTCACGGATAGGAAGTTGCATGACTAGCACAAAACCCTTTACCACCTAAATTCCACCCAAAATGTGAGGATCGCCTTAGATTAGTAGGAATTAAAGCATTCATCTTTAATGCTTAGAGTGTGAACCGTAGTATATTAGATTCTAGAACTTGTTTTGTGATGCATCCCGAGATCGCTAGTAAGACTACACTTGTGTAGTTAGGAATAACTAAATGATAAGAGGCATTAGGATAACCCTTGTTTGATACCCATAATATAATTACTTCTTCCACATCGGTTGAGTAATTCCCCACACCCTTGCGTTGTACTCATCTTTAGTACACGATACCCTAGTTAACCCCTCGAGCCTATCCTTTTCGCGGTTCTCGTGATGTTTCGGTTTTCCGAATATCAATGAAGAGCATTGTTTACACCCCACCCCAAATATACACCCAAATCGCCTTAGCCTACCCCTGTATGCACTCACTTTTAGTGCATTATTGTTATCACCCCAAACCCTTAGTTCAATTATCTAGTTGCTTGCATGAGTTGCTAAGTCGAGTCATATCCTTTGTACACGCTTTGGGACGATTGGGACTCATGGGAAAAAGTTAAAGTTTATAAAATGATTGGAAGGGATTAAATTCCTGTATTTGCGTAATAACATACCCCAAGTGTTTTGATCTTTTCAATTCGGGTCAAATTAGTGTTAGAGAAATAAAAACTCAAGTGTAGGGATGTGCCTATAAATCCCTATCATTTTGATGTTACCGTAGAGGATGGTAGAGTAAAAGTGTATGAAAAAAAAATCGAAAAAAAAAAAAGAAAAAAAAAAATAAAGGGCTACCATCCTACATCTATCCTTTAAATTTATGTTTGTTTGTTTCGCTTAGCTAGAGTCTAGAGTGTCGAGTCTTGGCTTAGCAACGCCATTCTTCGTATGCTTGTAACAAAAAGATTTTTGACTTACCACCACTAAATAGCCTATCCCACCAAACCCTTTGTTTCCCTACCGTAAGCCTAACATTACAACCCTTTAAAGACCTCTTTGATAGTCTTTCCTAGGTGCTTACGCCAAAGCGATGGAGGTTTGATCTATTCTCAAGCCTATGGTAATCTATGTACTAGGACCGGTTAATGAGTGTTTAATCTTCCATTTCCAACTTGTTATATTTCATATACACCCGAGAGATGTGAGTATCCAAACACCCCATGTGAGGTGCTAGTATGTAATTTCCGTGCTTGTTATGACTTTTGCGGGGCTTATATGTGTTGTGGACTGTTTTAAACCAATGCTTCATGACCCCTAACTTATAAATTAATTGGCTAAAAGCACATTTGCTTGAGGACAAGCAAATACCAAGTGTAGGGATATTTGATAAGGTTTTAAATGTACCTTTTGAGGGTCGTTTAAGCCCTTATTTGATCACTTTTGTATCCGTTATTACTTAATATCGTTCCTTTTCACTTTTAGGTCTCTTGAAGGCAAATTGTCAGTAATGGCACTTATTTGGACGAAAAGGCGCGATATCTGAAGAAAATGGCCAAAGTCAAGAATCGAGACACTCAAGTCATTGAAAGACAAGGTGACGCGTCCATTGCTAATCATGACGCCGTCGGAGCATTTTGTGACGACACAAAAGCCAAATTTCATATTTTCAAGTGACGGTGTCGCTTTAAAAGAGTAGGCCGTCGCAACTCGGACGGCCTAGATTTGATCCGACGGCGTCGAAGAAGCTAAAGAGGACGGCGTCACAAGCACAAGGTGACGCCGTCGCAAGACTAACGTGGCCAAGACGAAACCCTAATGACGGCGACCCGACTCGTCACAAAACATAAGGTGACGCCGTCGCACATGTAATCTTATATATAGAATCCGAATTTTTCAAGATTTGTGTGTAGTCTTTGGAGTAAAACCTAAACCGAACCAAGGTCTGTCTTGTACAAGATTTTAGGGTTCCAAACCCTATCTTACAACAAGATAAGTGTTTTACTTCATTAATTCAATTATGTCTTTGATTATTTGTGTGTATGCTTGCATGTTCTCCATGTCCGCTAATTTACTTGTGTGTTTGCTTAGGAATATGAAACTTAATTATTGAATATTGATTGGTTGTCTCTTATCTTAATTGTTAATGATCTAGTAATGCGATAGGTCATTCGTTGTGTAATTAATGCTTGATTAATCTTTGTGACCCTTAGGCTATAGCACTTAGAGCGGTTGTAGGCTAAACCATCCAAAGAGGCCTTAGAGTTAGAGTTTATAATCCCTAGTGGGTTTTGTAGACGAGACCCTTTGGTAAGTTCAAAGAGTTAGGGATAAACGCATACCCTACGACTTTAGACACACAACGCGATTAAGAATAAGGACGTGACAATTCAACCACCAATAGGAGATAATTAAGGAGTAATAAAACCTAAGTAAACACATCTTTAAACTATCATACGAACACACAATAATTAGACATAGACTACCCATTAGTTTAGATAATTAGATAAGTAGAAGTAATCGGTAGAAATACCAAAACCCCAAACTCAAACCCCGAGATTCGTACCTTTCCATTTCCTAAAAAAACATAAAAAAGATAAAAAATAATCTTCCTCAACCCCAACCTTAGCGTAGTAACTTCTCACTAGCATTCCTATTCCCCTAGAGAACGATATCAATACCCGTGGCTTACCCTAATACTACACTACAACGATTAGGTTCATTTGCCTAGGTGTTATAAAACTTGCTCAAGAAAAGGAAGTTCCTTTGACCCCGAACGACGCGTGTAGCGTTATCATACGTGTATGTTGGACGTTGATAGATAGATATGCAAATATGTAATGAAAAGGTAAAGAGTAAGAAACACAAAACCACGAAACGAGTGTTTATAGTGGTTTGGCTACAAGGACACCTTCCTTGCCCTACTCCACTCCCCGAGTCACCTACTCGAGAGTTTATTAGCACTACATGACACAACTCCTTATGGCGGAGAAGCCTTTACAACGTCGCCTACTCTTTATAGGTACAAGGCTAGACACCGGGTTCTTCCACAAGGTAGAACCACACCTATCACAACGTCGACTACACTTTATCCGGTACAAGGCTAGATACCGAGTTCCATTACAAAGGAGGAACTACTACACAACACCTATCAAAAAGGAGACCCACTCCTTATTACAACATCATCAAGGATATCAATATCCTTGGATACAACCTATCTCTATTTGTACATCGATACACTATATCGATTGTACACCCTTGGCATGTTTCACTAATGACTTTGACTTGACCCTTTTGGCATCCTTCAGTAATGCCTTTGACATGGACTGTAACGCCCCGACCCGCCAAGGGTAAAGGAATCACAAGTAATGGTGTCATATCAAAGCAAAACAATAATAACCAAAAGAAGTCTTAACATAAATGTAAATAATCCAAGTCAAATGACTTCAATACATAGGTCCCAAATGAAGCATAATAAACTTCAAACATAAAATCCAAATAAAATATGTCTAAAATGGCATCATAAGAAATCAAAACTAAATCTCTAAGGTAAGTCCACTCAAGCACTCATCCCAAAGCAACCCGGCCCAATGCTTAGATACCGCCATGAAGAAAAGAAAAGTGCGGTGAGCTTCAAAAGCCCAAAGAATGATATGAAAGCAAAAGCGAATACTAAACGATAACGGATACGAAATAAAGTGAATGAGCGATAGCAAAATCATAATCATTTTCAAAGCATAAATCGAATTTCAAAAGATGTTTATAGTCAACTACCACGAACCCGAATATATATCGATCATATTCATATTCACATAAGGCAACATTTGTAGAGAGACCTACCGTAGTTATGAAGGACGCATGCACGCAACATCAATCATCGATAATGATAACATATAACATATAATGATAATGATCTAGGATGCATCCATACGCCTTCCTACATATTCACAAATATGCTTCACCATCCGAGACGTGCGTAACATCACTCTATCGCCTAGAGTCATATCGAAGTGCATCATCGATAGGACATGGAACCCCATGACTAGTTAAATATTTGGCTCGGGTGTCAAACTATCTTAGGTCAAATCGTAATGTCATAACCGACATGGATCATATTTTATCAGAAAATCATTCATGTTTCCAAAATCATAGTTTTCATATCAGATAGTTCAAAATCAGATGTTTCATAATTCAGAAATCAGAGTTCAGATAAGCAATAGCTCAAACAAATCAGAATGGGTTCATAGCAAAGGCTTAGGAAAACCTAATACGAAAGAAAAACATTAAGAGGAAACCTCTACCAAAAAGGTCAGAATATATGTACCTTATTCCAACGCAAAAGATCGAAAAGCAGAAAGACGAAAAGCAAAGGATTACTCCCTCTTCACAGAACCTATAGACATTAACGGTCGTCCACGTTATTTATGATTCCATAATCATCGAAATGATCTTTTAATATTTGGTATTCATACTTTAATGATCTTCATACTTTAGGGTTTTATTAATGAGTCTTAAGTATTTTATAATTAAAGTTGTAGATTAGGGTTCGTTATATCATTTATTAAAGTCTAGGTTAAATGTGAAAATAGTTTATAAGTCATAACTCACACATGAAATAACGACACTATATTTAGTTCAAGCCCTAATCGACTCTCATGTATGTTCTAGGTTTTCTTATTCTTTAATATCTCATTAATATGCATTTACTTTATATGTTACGCCTTAATGACTCTTCACTTAACCTAATACGTAATTAATAACCATCTTTTCTTTTACACTTTACCATGCACGTTTATGATTTCATGTGACCATAAGTTATTAGGGTTTAGTATACTTCATACGCTTTACATATTAAACTAGGGTTTATGTTTACGTGACCCTTACTTATTTATTACACCTTACGTTACATGTCTTTAATATTTATCAAGTTCAAATATTAGGGTTTTCCTTGTTTTCGGTTTACACCTCTCGGCCACAAACAAAAGAGAACAAAACGCGACCAAACAAAATATAACTTGACATATACATGCAAGGTACGTTAAAGGAAGTCGAATAAACGTTATACCTTAACTTGTCGAAGCAAAAATCTCAACACCAAGGTGTTATGGGTCTCGGCCGAACAAGAAGAAAGAAAAAGAAGAGGCAAAGCAAACTAGGGTTTCAATTTAATGATTATATCTTATATTTATAGTAGTAGCATTTAGTTTAGGTTTAGGAAAGGTTGGGTTTGGCTTGGGTCCAACCGAACACACAAGCTCACCCAAAAATGGGCTTCGGCCCTTGGCTCACACGACACAACAAACACCCCCTTGGGCTCCTCTTGGTCCTCGGCTTGGCAACACAAACAAAACAACGAGCCCGTCCAACAAATAAACGGCCCAACATTATTAGCAAAACATTTAAATCCTTGTCGTACCAAAGTCGTTCACGTAATTATATTTGTTAAGTTTTATTTATTAGGTTTTTAATTTCGTAATTTATTATAAACGTGTTTTACGTATTTTTGTGATTCTTGGTTCAAGGGTATTTTCGTTTTATATATGTTTTAGATTTTCGGTTTTACAACTCTTCCTCTAAAAAAAAAATTTTCGTCTCGAAAATTGAAATGAAACGAAACGAAAATGAGATGAGAACATACCAAACTTATTCAAAGAAATGAGGATAACTAGCTCAGATCGACTCTTCGGTCTCCCAAGTAGCCTCACGCCCGGTGATTTTTCCAAAGAATCTTAACGAACGGAATGACTTTACTTCTCATAATTCTTTCTTGTCTTTCTAAAATAGCTTCCGGTTCTTCGAGATAAAGACATATCGGATCGAATTTGATCAAACGGATACGAAGCAACGTGTAATGGATGATAGTTGTATCCCTTAGGAGATACATGGAAAACATCATGAACATGCGATAACCGAGGCGGAAGTGCTAATCGACACGAAACTTCTCCTATACGCCCGAATTTCAAACGGACCAATGAATCGAGGACCCGAGCTTGCCTTGATTCCAAAACGCTTCACACCTCTAAACGACGAGACTTTCAAAACACACGATCACCAACTCGAAATTCTAAATCACGACGATGCTTGTCGGCATAACTTTTCCGGACGAGACCTAGCCTCCTTTAACTTTTCTCTAGCAACAGCTACTTTCTCATTAGTGATCTCAATCATTTCCGGACCTTCGATTAGGCGCTCACCTACTTCATCCCAACAAGTAGGTGATCTACATTTCCTTCCATAAAGAAGTTCAAACGGTGTCGCTTAATGCTAGCATGCCAACTGTTGTTGTATGCAAACTCTACCAAACACAAATATTCATCCCAACCGCCACCATTCCAAAGCACAAGCCCTTAGCATGTCCTCTAAGGTCCGAATAGTCCTCTCGATCGACCATCCGTTTGAGGATGAAAAGCCGTACTAAAATTAAGTCGAGTACCCCAAGCTTTTTGCAAACCTTTCCAAACGAGAAGTAAAACGGATCCCTATCTCGACACAATAGCCGGAGTACCATGAAGTCTAACTATCTCTTCTCGAAAATCTCGCCAATCTACCAATACCATAATCCTTTCTAATTGGTAAGAATGAGCGATTTGGTTAGCCGATCAACAACCACCCAAATCGCATCATGCTTCTTCTTAGTAAGAGGTAGTCCACCACAAAGTCCATAGATATCTTATCCCACTTCCATGTCGGAATATCCAATGGTTGTAATAAACCACTAGCTCTTTGATGTTCGATCTTCACTTGTCGACAAATCATACACTTCGACACAAACGCCGCCACATCTTGCTTCATGCCATTCCACCGTAAATATCGTTTCAAATCCCTATACATCTTGGTAGAACCAGATGGATAGTGAAAGGAGAACTATGAGCTTCATCATAACTTTCTCACGGCACCGATCATTGGGAACGCAAAGCCTATCTTCATACCATACAATTCCGTCGTTATCAACCTTAAACTCCGTCTGCTTACCTTCTTCAACATTTTGAGCTACGCCCACAACTCGCCGTCATCTTTCCGAGCTTCCTTAATTTGCGTGATAAGGTTCGACTCCACCTTCATACTAGCCCAAGATCCACCAATACCTCGACGCACAACTCAACATCCAAACGCTCTAAATCACGAATGATCCTAAGCTCAATCTCAATACTTGCAAGCATACGATTTCGGCTAAGTCGTCAAGAACTTCATTAGCCTTACCAGATGGTGCCGAATGTTAGTGTCATAATCCTTAAGAAGTTCTAACCATCTTCTTCGTCTCATATTGAGTTCCTTTCGAGTGAAAATATACTTGAGGCTCTTATGGTCGGTGAAAATATCGCACATCTCTCCATAAAAGTAATGTCTCCGCATCTTTAACGCGAACACCATGAACAGCTAACTCAAGATCATGAGTTGGGTAATTCTCCTCATAAGGTTTCAGTTGTCTTGAAGCGTAAGCTATCACCTTACCATGTTGCATCAAGACACGCCCCAATCCTTTCTTAGATGCATCGCTATAGATTTGATATCCTCCGAACCGGATGGAAGAGTCAAAATAGGCGGACACCAACCTCCGCTTCAACTCTTCAAAACTCTTTTCTCTTTCATCCGTCCACACGAACTTTTCACCTTTCCTCATCAATTGGGTTAAGGGCAAAGCTAAACGAGAAAACCTTCAACAAAACGCCGATAGTATCCAAGAAGTCCTAGAAAACTCCTAACCTCGATCATCGTCGTAGGTCTTGGCCACTTAGTGATAGCCTCAACCTTAGACGGATCCATGGTTATACCATTAGTCGACACGATATGACCAAGGAAAGCGACTTGTCCTAACCAAAATTCACACTTCGAGAATTTGGCGTACAACTTCTTCTTCCTCGTAATCTCCAAAACTATCCGGAGATGTTGCTCATGTTCCTCTTCGACTTAGAGTAAACTAAGATGTCGTCGATGAAAACAATTACGAACTTGTCGAGAACTCATGGAAAACACGATTCATCGGTCCATAAACACAAGAGCGATTCGTCAAACCAAAAGGCATAACGAGAAACTCATAATGACCATATCCGTACGAAACGCGGTCTTAGGAACATCTTGCTCCTTCACACGTAGTTGATGATAACCGCACTCGATCAATCTTAGAAAAGAACTTAGCTCCTTGCGGTTGATCAAACAAATCGCCTATGCGTGGAAGAGGATAACGGTTCCGAATAGTAATACGGTTGAGTTCACGATAGTCGATACATAAGCGCATACTTCCATCCTTCTTCTTCACAAACAAAACAGTGCACCCCATGGAGAAACACTAGGTCGAATGAATCCATTATCTATCATCTCTTGCAATGTTCCTTCAACTCCTTCGCCTTCTACAAAAGCATACGATACGGAGCTTTCAAATCGGTTTAGCACCGTGAATCAACTCAATGCTAAACTCAACTTCTCGAAATGGAGGAAGTCCAGAGTTCATCGAAAACGCTTGAATTCACAAACAATGAAAGATTTTCAATGTTAGGACTCTCCAAAGATGTGTCTTAACGATGCTAGAAAACCTTGACACCCATGAGCAATCATGGTCTCATGCTTCATAGCGTAAATGAGCTTAATGATTTGAGTGGTTTAGAACCATAATAAACGAATTCAGGATGTTTTACGCTCCAAAGATCACAGCTTCTAGCATAGCAATCGATGGAAGCTCTATGATAAGCCAACCAATCCATGCCTAGAATGATATCAAAGTCGACCATATCGAGAGGATACAGATGTGCGGGCGGATACGATCATCAAAACGAAGAGGACACTTAGCGATTTATGATCAATGATCATGTGGTTTTCATAGGCGAGATATCGATAAGTGATTCGTTAGTGGTTGTGGCTTCATATTAAGTTTCTTAGCACATGTGATGATATAATGGAGTGTGGCACCGTGTCAAATAAAACGAAGTCGAATAATCATCAATGAAAAGAGTGCCCGTAATGGTACTCAAGTATGTCACCGATTCCCGAGTAGTAGCATAGACACGCCCAAGAGTAGGTGGCGGCTTGGTGTAGTTTCCGTGAATCGCCGGGTTCCTCTTAGGGCAATCCTTGATCTTATGAGATGTGGAACCACAAGAGAAACATCCACCGGTGGCCTTGAAACACGGTCCCTGATGAGCCTTTCCACAAGTAGTACAGATAGGTGGGGAGGCAAACTTCACCGTCCTTTGTCGACCGTAAGATCCTCAAGCACGACCGATTCGATCCTCGAGCCGATCGATCTTTGTTGTAACCGGTTATTGTTACCTTGATTCGACGATCACTTCCATTCTTACCAGCAGCTCGCTATCCCGACCCTCGCCTCGGGCGCCTAGAGTCCACATTCCTTCTCGATCGACCCTCCGATCATAACCCTTATCCACTTGTCCTTTGAATCATAACTCCGCCAAGATTTCCTTATACTCATTACTTTGAGTCCTACCTTGAATCCGATCACCATCGCGATTCGCTTGTTGTAACCCGAACCCTCATGAAAGATCTCAATGTTACGAACGCATCATTGCAGCCGACACATCCTCATACTCGGTGTTAAGCGATCGGTCCAACACCCACTTCTTCATCCCCATTTGAAATGCTTAGCTTGGCGCCTACCATCTCCAAAGAATCGCTCCAACAAAGCTTACCAACCTCATAAACCTACTCATGTACTCGTTGGAGTTCTCATTATCAAACCGGTAGATCGCCGATAATCCTCTCATACCTTTGTCGCTCAAAGATCGTGAAGTAACGGTTATAGAAGATAGTCCAAACTCCGCCCAAGTACAAGTAACAAATGAAAGCATCTCCTCCTCGTGCTTGTTTCAATGCTTTCCACCAATTCAAAGCATCACCTTCCAACTTGAATGCGCCTAAACGAGTCTTAAATCCATCTCCACAACCCAAGATTTCAAACGACTTCTCAACATGAGTGATCCACCCTTCCTTCATGGGAGTAGCAAGAAGGTTAAAGAAAGAGGCTTGAGCTTACAAACGCCGAGCCAAGTATGTATGCCGACGGGTGAGCACCTCCACCGCTTCAAGGTTCACCATCGATTCGAATATTGTTGATCACCTGCTCCATCATCTCGTGTAGTCAAACCAGGAAAGAGAGTTGAGAGCATTCGCAATCGCAGATCCATGTTAGGAGCATCATCGCTCCATCCAAATTCGACGAGTTCGAACCATCCAATGATATTCAAACGATTAGCAAAAGAACAAAGGTGAGATACAAATGGAAGTTCGCAGAAGGAAACCTAAGTCTACCCAATCCTCACAGTCAATTCCTAACTCTAAAGGATAACCTAAGGTTCTTATGTTCATGTGTCCCGACTACAAGTCGAACACTCGGCTCGATACCATAAATTGTAACGCCCAACCCGCCAAGGGTAAAGGAATCACAAGTAATGGTGTCATATCAAAGCAAAACATTAATAACCAAAAGAAGTCTTAACATAAATGCGTAAATAATCCAAGTCAAATGACTTCAATACATAGGTCCCAGCGGAAGCATAATAAACTTCAAACATAAAATCCGAAATAAAATATGTCTAAAATGGCATCATAAGAAATCAAAACTAAATCTCTAAGGTAAGTCCACTCAAGCACTCATCCCAAAGCAACACAGCTTCCAATGCTTAGATACCGCGGAAGAAAAGAAAAGTGCGGCCGAGCTTCAAAAGCCCAAAGAATGATATGAAAGCAAAAGCGAATACTAAACGATAACGGATACGAAATAAAGTGAATGAGCGATAGCAAAATCATAATCATTTTCAAAGCATAAATCGAATTTCAAAAGATGTTTATAGTCAACTACCACGAACCCGTAACATATATCGATCATATTCATATTCACATAAGGCAACATTTGTAGGGAGACCTACCGAGTTATGAAGGACGTGCATGCACGCAGATCAATCATCGACAATGATAACATATAACATATAATGATAATGATCTAGGATGCATCCATACGCCTTCCTACATATTCACAAATATGCTTCACAATCCGAGACGCGGCGTAACATCACTCATCGCCTAGAGTCATATCGTAGTGCATCATCGATACGGACATGGAACCCCATGACTAGTTAAATATTTGGCTCGGGTGTCAAACTATCTTAGGTCAAATCGTAATGTCATAACCGATACGGATCATATTTTATCGTAAAATCATTCATGTTTCCAAAATCATAGTTTTCATATCGATAGTTCAAAATCGATGTTTCATAATTCGTAAATCGAGTTCGGATAAGCAATAGCTCAAACAAATCGAATGGGTTCATAGCAAAGGCTTAGGAAAACCTAATACTTAAAGAAAACATTAAGAGGAAACCTCTACCAAAAGGTCGAATATATGTACCTTATTCCAACGCAAAGATCGAAAAGCGTAAAGACGAAAAGCAAAGGATTACTCCTCTTCACGTAACCTATAGACATTAACGGTCGTCCACGTTATTTATGATTCCATAATCATCGAAATGATCTTTTAATATTTGGTATTCATACTTTAATGATCTTCATACTTTAGGGTTTTATTAATGAGTCTTAAGTATTTTATAATTAAAGTTGTAGATTAGGGTTCATTATATCATTTATTAAAGTCTAGGGTTAAATGTGAAAATAGTTTATAAGTCATAACTCACACATGAAATAACGACATTATATTTAGTTCAAACCCTAATCGACTCTTATGTATGTTCTAGGGTTTTCTTATTCTTTAATATCTCATTAATATGCATTTACTTTATATGTTACGTCTTAATGACTCTTCACTTAACCTAATACGTAATTAATAACCATCTTTTCTTTTACACTTTACCATGCACGTTTATGATTTCATGTGACCATAAGTTATTAGGGTTTAGTATACTTCATACGCTTTACATATTAAACTAGGGTTTATGTTTACGTGACCCTTACTTATTTATTACACCTTACGTTACATGTCTTTAATATTTATCAAGTTCAAATATTAGGGTTTTCCTTGTTTTCGGTTTACACCTCTCATACCACAAACAAAAGAGAACAAAAATTGATTAGGGTTTCGCGACCAAACAAAATATAACTTGACATATACATGCAAGGACGTTAAAGGAAGTCGAATAAACGTTATACCTTAACTTGTCAAGCAAAAATCTCAACACCAAGGTGTTATGGGTCTCGCCGAACAAGAAGAAAGAAAAGAAGAGGCAAAGCAAACTAGGGTTTCAATTTAATGATTATGTCTTATATTTATAGTAGTAGCATTTAGTTTAGGTTTAGGAAAGGTTGGGTTTGGCTTGGTCCAACCGAACACACAAGCTCACCCAAAATGGGCTTCGCCCTTGGCTCACACGACACAACAAACACCCCTTGGGCTCCTCTTGGTCCTCGGCTTGGTGCAACACAAACAAAACAACGAGCTCATCCAACAAATAAACGGCCCAACATTATTAGCAAAACATTTAAATCCTTGTCGTACCAAAGTCGTTCACGTAATTATATTTGTTAAGTTTTATTTATTAGGTTTTTAATTTCGTAATTTATTATAAACGTGTTTTACGTATTTTTGTGATTCTTGGTTCGAAGGGTATTTTCGTCTTTATATATGTTTTAGATTTTCGGGTTTTACATGGACGTTCGACACCCTTCACTAATGCCTTCGTCATGAATCTTATGGCATCCTTCACTAATGCCTTTGACACGGACGTTAAGCACCTTTCACTAATGCCTTCGTCTTGACCCTTTTGGCATCCTTCACTAATGCCTTTGACACAACACTTCTAATGAGGAAGAAAGAACTATCAATCAAAAGAACCTCAGTAGTCTTGATGATGACGAAACATGGCAACTCATGGACTTGCTTGCTCGACTTCAAGAGGTGGTGATCTCGCCTTTAAGAGGAACCTAGAGAATCACACAAACACAAACACAGACTACATAGAAAGATCCTTTGGATATGAGGTTAGAGAGTTTACCTAGGTGAAAGTATGTGTAGGAATAGCAACCTACAATGAAGAAATGTCTCACTATTTATAGACAAAAATAGGCTACTGTTCCACGGATCCCTTACTTGAGGGATCCGTCCAGTGTAAACTGGGGGAACCGTAGGACGCTCCTCTTTGCCCATGGGTTTTGGGTCATGGGTCATGGGTTATGGGTCATGGGTCCTAGACCTTGGACTATGGGTATCCAAGTAGATACAATGTATCTACTAGATGCAATGCATCTAATCCATGGGTTATGGGTTAGCTCCATGGGTCATGGATAATATCCATTATGACTTATGCATGATGTCATGCAATGGGTTATGGATTATGCTCCATGGGTATGGGTCATGGACTTTGGGTTTTTACCCAACTACATTCAATGTATTTAGTCAATGGGTTAATTACTTTAGAATTCTACCCATTCTATTACCCATTATAGTACATACTAAGTATGTATATATCTACCCAATATGTAAACACTGGTTGTTGTACATATGCATTACTAAATCATGAAAGCACTATTACTTGTTTAGCGTTTTATGTGAAAACGTAAGTGTGTTAGTAAAATATTGGCTCAACTATTTACTTATTTTATTTGTTTCGTTAAATGATTTTATGTTTGTTATCGACAAAACATTAGAAGATCGTAAAATATAAATAAACTTTTTACGGCTTATTTGTATTAACAATCTTCCCTTTTTTGATGACAAAACATAAGATTATTTTAAGGAAAAACTAAAATTGTAAAAGTTTAAATTGAGTTTTACTTTCTTCTCCCCCTTTTTGTCGAAACAAAAAGAGCGTCGAAAAGAAACTAACACATGATTTTAAGAAAAACATGTGAAAGAGAAAAAAAATGAAAAATAGAGAGCAAGTGAGGAGAAGTATTCTCGACTTAGCTCCCCCTTGACGAGTCAATCCCTTTGTGAGGGCGTCAAGAAAGAAGAAATACTAAACTAGTGCATTGCAACTATGTTTGCAAATGGTTTCGTCTTTGTGACGAATATGCTCCCCCTTGATGATTGCAACTTTGCAAGGAGAACGTCATGTAATGTAATCCTATGATATTGCAAATGATTTTGCAATGTATTGCTTTGACATGAAACTCCCCCTAGCTAAGGGTGTCAAAGTCTTCGTGTGTATATTGAAAATCTACAAAACAAAGGTTAGAAAACAAGTATATAATGCATAATTTCCTGCAAATAAGACTTAAGTTAGTAATAAACAAGTCTTCTGTTGCACGGATCCCACGGTTCTCTCTTTGGAGGGATCCGTCTAAGCAAAACTGAGGGATCCGTCTGTCTGTAAGCATAAGACAACAATGGTGATGCAACAAGTGATGTTAACATCAAAATGAGATATGTATTAAGGCACCAAACATATTCTCAAGATAATATTGCATAAAACATGTAATTTCATTCAATAAAAAATATGAGAGATGATCTACGTATCTCTAAAACTAAGAGAATGATTCAAACATGAAATATGACTCCTAAACTATCTAAGCTAAGCTTAAGACTAGAACACCACTTGAATCCTTAAGCTTGTGGTTGTTTAGGTTTGTTGACCTCATCGAAACGTTCGAGGAGGTAATAAAACATGAAACGTTGTTCTTCACGTAGTTCATGTATCAAGCCTTCAACGTGTTGACAATGATAACAATCTTTGTCATGACTCGGAAGAGGTAGTGGTAGTAGAAATGGAGTGTCTTGAGGTTGATTTCAAAACGGACATCTGCTCCAATAGCCGCCTAACGAGCCCGACCCTTGTTCATCCCTAGTCATAGCGGATACTCCTCGAGAGAGGTTATTAATGTCCATAACGCCATGGTACCGAAACTTAAAGAGAATCGTGAGAAAACAAAATTAAACAAAATAAAAATAAAAGACTTTAACAAAATCCTAATGTAGCTCCCCAGGTGGCGCCAAAATTCGCGCGCGGATTCACCGGGATTTAATATTTATACTTCTCGTCTAAGTGTCACTTGTTTTAAACTGGTTTGAGGTTTGAAATGATTAGTTAAACTAAGAAATGAAATAAAACGCGCAAAGGAAATATAGGTTGTGATCAATGAAGAGAAAGTGTGCTAACCTAATTAATCATCCTATCGTGTAATGTCTATGTTTTATTACTTCCAATTGATTCTAGTGGGGGTTTAAGTCGCTAGGACATCATTTGGTCAATTCGTCCTAACCTATCAACAAAGGCTCCCACCGACATCAAAGGTCTACCCTTGGGGAGTCGAGGGTCTTAAGTCACCTAAGCCAAGTAATTAAGTACCCTACATGCAAGATTTGAAATAATGAATGTCCGGGCGCTAGCATCTTAGACACTCATCCCTAACTTCTTAAGTTCATCCGAACGACCGATGATCATTTGGTCAGTTCGCACAAGAGAGGAAGGGTCGTAAGTTGGTCAATTCTTAACCTTCCAAACTCTATCTACCTACTTAGGGTCAGTTGGTCAATTCTCCTAAGCAACTAGATACGACCGCATTTCAAAACTACTGAGGCTAGGATAACTACCATCAAACTATGCATGCATACACTAGAAACAATTATATGGAAGTATGAAAACACAAACAATACATTCAAGGAATTATAACTAGGCTAGCACCAAAGGTGCTTAGCCGATCATATTAAAAGAAACAATGAATTCAATGTTTAACATAATGAAATACATGAATTAATAGTAAAGATAGAAATGATCGCTAATGCTTATCGATATGGAGTGATTCCTCCTTGCGCATGGCTCAGTATGTCTGTATGATCCGCCTTTGGAACCCTCTTCACGTTCTCGCCTTTGAGTTGTGAGTGAATGATGTGAAATGCAGAATTTAGGGCTTGTATTTATAGGCACGATCATAGTTACAGCGTAACTTGAGTTGAGAGTTACGCCGTAACTTAATTATCTTCCAAATATAACTCTCGTTAAATAGACTACGGCGTAACAATAGGGAAAGATTACGCCGTAGTTAGCAGCTCCGCCGTATAATGGAGGTGGGTTACGCCGTAACTTAATTAACTTCAAAACGAAACTCACGTTAAGTGGACTACGCGTAATGCTTGTTGAGGAATTACTACGTAGTTGATGGAGGCGCGAAATATTTCATGACTAGATGATTACGGTAACCTTAGTTGGGAGTTACGCCGTAATTGTTGTTGAGTAGGCAATCCGAGATAAAACACTAGCTACGGCGTAATGTGAGAGAGTGAGTTACGCCGCAACTTCTTCATAAGTAGCATACTATCATAAACCGTTAAGAAAATCTCCAAATCCGCGTCTCTAAGCTCCAATGCTCATAATTTACCTGTACATGAAATATAAAGAAATACAAGCGTAAATCCATATAAATGACATAAAATATGAGCATAATTGGGGGAAATTGACACTAAAAAGTCAGGATTATTTGATGTTATCAGAATCCTCTCAAATTGAGATGATCAACTTGACTCAAGTTGAGCATTTATAAGCCATTGGATTTGATCCAATGGCTCAAATCAAAATAAGTCGTTTTAATTTGAGTTATTAGATCAAATCTAATGGCTCATAAATGCCCAACTTGAGTCAAGTTGATCCTCTCAACTTGAGAGGATCTTCTTCCTTTAAACTATCTAACACTTTATAGAAACTACCCTAAACTTTATTTCCCTACATTTATATATAATTTATAAATTTAATAAACAAAATTCAAAATACATCTCTAAAGTCTAAACTAACAATTTACGAAAACTACCTTAACCTTTTACTTTTATATTTTTTCTATATAGCAAATTTTATTTTTCAAATATCTAATAAATATTTGGCAGTTTTTCTATAAAAGAAATATACCAATAAAAAAGTAGCTAAAATTCGAAAAATAAGCTAAATATTGCAATGCCTCTGATTTACGTACAATCTTATAAAAATTAGAGATTAAAATTTTGAAATCAACTTCTAGTTTTTTGGTAATAGGCCAAAATTTAGAAATTTTGATGTGAAAAATGCCAATAAAAAAGTCTTTAATTTTTGAATAAAATGAGCCTAATATTGCATTGCTTTAAACTTATGTATGATTTTACAAGAAATAGTGATACAAATTTTAAATCAACTTCTCGTCAAAATAATTACAAATAATAAACGGTAATAGATTAAGAATATGAATCGCATTATACAACAATTTAGTTGTAAAAACGCATACAATATTTTTAGTGCAACAAAAGTAAAGTAATTAAATGATTTTAATGATCTAACAATAATACACCGTCACAACGCGCGTGCGGAGATTCTATTTCTCGTTTACTCTATATATTATTGCTATTTATGATGTATGTCTTACTGTGCCAAACTGCCTCATAGTTCCACTGTGCGAAACAACCCTAAAAAACAGTGAATAGTAGCTCCATTATGGTAAAATGTTCTTATACAATTTCCTACTTTATTGATGATATATGATATTGCCACTTGTTTAAAACATACCTCGGTGAATGCTGTCGAACTAATTGGAGCTATGTTTGACTTTCCGGCACTCTGGAGACGCCAAATGAATTTAATCGGAACATATTGGCAAATCTGACTAGCTAAAAAGGTGACAGTTATGTTGACTTTGTCTTTGCACAAGCAATAGCAGCGGTCTTTGCAGAAGCAATGTTAGATCTCTGGCTCACGATTCCATGGCAACAGCTAGTGGTCCAAGATCTTTAGATCACAGCTCTCTGACTGCAGCAATTGTCATTTTTGGTTGCTGGTCCCCTGGTAGGAACAACTGTTGGCGACCACTTTAGCACCAACGTTGCTGGTAGCAATTTTGGCGGATATATTTTTTCATGGCAACATTCGCATTGTCTTGGTCACCAGCAGGTTTTGGCAATGGTTGTCATGCGGTGGCTCAGTCACTAGCAGGTTTTGGGCAATGGTTGTCATGCTCATGCAGCGCCTCAACCGGCAGTCATGCCTTTTTTAACTTCATGAACAAAAGATGGTAGTAGTATAGTACCATACTATACCCACATTGCTAAGGTGTTGCAGCCTGGTAAATATACAAAAATGAAACCAGTACAACATTAATACAAAAAAAGTTTATTTCCTCATATCCTAGAAGACTGGGGTTCACACCATATGACAGAATAATTACCAACCAGAAACCACACTTCTATACACAGCCAGCCAAAGCTAAGGGTACAAATCATATACCAGTCACAATTTCTCATTTATTGAAGCTCTAAATGAAAAGAAAATTAAAAATTAGAAAATTGTTACAATCTGATTATGTTGGCTGATACAGAATAATACAATAACAGAAATGATTTTCATTATACAGTATAGTCCGATGTCTAGTTTACATTCCGGGTCTCGAGTAAAACTAGCTGTAAAGTAAAGCCGGGGAGGGAACAATGCTTCTTCCCGTTATTTGTAGTGAATTTTGCACAAAGAAGGAGCAATATAAGTTTGAAAAACAAAAATGAATCTAGTAAAGCATATGAATCATGGAACAAAACTTGTTGCGATCATCGACAAAGTTTAAGAGGACCTGGGGGCCGGGTTATTATGATAACAGAAAATTTTGGGACTTTTGCATGGTCTATTTCTGTTGAGATCAACTTATATTTGACTTGAATCCCTCCCAAAGATGAAACGTCTCATCCAGTCTGACACCACCAATGACCTTGTACGCCAACTGACTTGCTTGCTGTACGGGCCAGGACAAACAAAAGTGAAAAAACTTTAACCGGTGTTTTCGATTGAAAATTTCTTTATTATTGAGTGCTTGGCCAGGGGAGAGACGGGGAATTACCTTGCATAGACGGAGTACCAGAGCCACTGAGAGCTGTGGCCAATAGACACCCAATCACCTGGGAGTTGTGCTGCGGTTTGCTCTCCCCCTAATGGAGCAAATTGACCAAGATGCTTGTACCTATATATAGATCATAAGGTTTTAAGCTTACTGTCCCAAAATGGAGTTCATTTTGACTTTTTAAGAGTCGATGACAAGATCAGAAAATGGATATACAAACTCTAAGGTGACAGATCGCTTCAAAAAACTTGTGCAAAAACACAAATGACTGGAAAAACCAATATCGAACAGCGAACTTATCATCTGAGTCAGAAAAATAGAACTCTTTTCCAACAAACTTATCATCTTTGCTGGAGAAGAAATATAAGCTTGTTGTTTGATATTGGTTTTCCAGTCATTTGTGTTTTTGCATGATTATACTCTTTTTGTTGGAAAAGAGAAAGGCGGTGGCCGGTGGGAGTTAAGGGGTTTTCTAGCAAATACGGTAATTGTCATACAGTAGGGAGTATGCGCTATGCAGAAATGAAATGAGTCCGAAAAACCAGATGATCAGAATGAGAGCAAACTGGGTCGTTTATAGATTTTCTACAACCAGTCTTGCTTGATCGGGTTCGAACCAGAACCCAAGCGGTCTCTTTGAAAGAGTTCAACAAAAACGATTCAAATTTTATATATTCCCAATTAGAAAACCCAAATTTGTATTTAGATCAACCCGATGAACAATTGAACACCCCTACTTAATGCTCGTAAAGATTCCTAAATGGAGTGGTGACTTCTGCAGATATTACCAAAACTCCCTCTACATACATGATGAAGGTTTTTTCAATTGTTTTTAAACAGATTTTTGAAGGTTTTGAATGCATTTTCTTGATGGGTAGCTATAGGACCACCATCTATGATGTACAACCTGCCTCTATTTGTACCTGAATGGATTTAAATCTATGTCGGCCCGACTCTCTGAAACGGAGAGGACCTTCTGGATTTTTGTGCATTCTTCCAAACGGTTGAAACAATCAGCAAGATAAGATCCTTGCTGAGCTGCAACCTGTGGAACAATCACTTGATCAGATGAGAAAATAAGAAAAAAAGATCAATACACTAAAGCTTAATCAAACATGGTTAGATGTTACACCTGAGCGGTTGCTGGAAGATTCTTCATTTGAGAATCTACTTGAGATAAAGCTGATTTGAATTCTTCAACATTCAATTCAACTGATTCTTTCGCAACATCTCCCTTGGATTCCTTAAGTATATCAACGAGACTGCTCATCTGCTTACTTTTTAGATAAAGTTGCATTTGAGGATACCTATCACAAATGTCATCAAGGGCTTCCTGAAATTCTTTGACTGTAAGTGTTCCTGAGTTGTCCTTGTCCGCCTTTTGAAATATGGCTGAAATATCCTCCTGGAGATTACATGATATATGAGTTTCATGTATGACATTTTAACCAAATAAGAAGTGGTTTTGGATCAAAAGTCGTCACGAAAATGAACATCCATTAACATATAGAATGGCGACACAGCGAAACTACTTTGGTGTATAATGCAAACTGTATATTGTACACGCACCATGACTTTACGCTGGTTAATTGTGGCGCAATCCCCAAGCGCATATATGCTGTTGGTCCTTCAACTCTGAGCCATTCATCAGTAGCTAACACACGTCTATTTGCCTATATAGAAATAAGAATAAACCTTGTCACAAGATATTACAGATGGCAGTTTGGACCCATTCACTCTATTATGGTAATGTATCTTCCCTTATGGATCAAAGTATATTTTAAAGGTATAAAGTATAAACCATCCTAAATCATTTTATTCAAAAGAATTGGTTCAAAATTGAAAGTATCTAATTTTGTGATCATATTTGACACACGAATCATTTAAAAATTGTGGACAGAAAGTACTTTTGGTCAACCTAAGCGGACAAGAGAACTTAAATAATCACAAAAATGAAAATAGAGAATGACAACCAAAGGCTCTGTCCAGAGAACACATATTTGGTTTTATCAGTGGTCACATTAGATCCAAAGTGGGGTGAGATATACCTGCCCAATCTGCTTCATGAAATCCATTACAACAGGACGAGTTGCAATACCCGTTGACCAGACTGCCATTCCATAAGGTATGGTAGAAATCTCGCCAGTTTTAATTACTTTGGTTGAAATTTCTTTATCTGTGACTTTAGTAACCATCTCCCCTGTTCTCAAATCTATGCCATCTCTGTGGAACTTTTCTTCAGCAAAAATGGTGATTCGTTTATCGAACCTGCACAACAAAATTGACCGACTGCATAAGCATACATGGAAGGCAACAAAGTAAGTACCAGGAAACACTAATCCGAACAGAAGTTCAGGGGTGTAGTCACTGAAAACCAGAACTAAACAAAAATGAGCGATAAATATGGCATGTCTACTTATATAATATGCTGCGAGGATAAGAAACAGCTCACGATTTGTTTCTAAAAGAGCAAATGCAATGGTTATTTAAAACCGTAACAAAAGCTTACATGTTCAAGATATGGTCGGTTGCCTCGAGAAGTGTAATCTTAACTAAATCTTTAACAGATGGGTACAACTTCACCAAATCCTCAGACACAAAATCATGCAGCTCAGCAGCGAACTCCACTCCGGTTGGACCACCACCAACAACAACAAACTGAAGGGCTCTTTTCCTCTCTTCTTCACTCAAATTAGGTAAGCATGCCTTTTCAAAGCAGTCTATTACTGTCCTGCGGATTTTCTGAGCATCTTCAACTTCCTGAAATGGAATTGATAAATAAAAGAATCCTGAAGACACTAAGATCCAAGTCAAGTTGCTTCTCCTTTTTGTCAAGTTGCAAGCCAGATTATATTACAAACAACAAGATCTTATGAGTGGAATACCTTCAAGTAGTGGCAGTTTTCTTCAACACCAGGAGTGTTGAATGTATTGACACGAGCTCCCATTGCAACTACCAGGTAATCATAATCTACAACAAATTCTTCTTTATCATCTTGACTTGCACGACAGTAAACTTTCTTACTTTTTGCATCAATCCTATAGCATTCAGCTTCCCAGTAATTAACATTTACGTTCTTCTGTTAAAAAAGAACAAGCATTTGTCAGTAGCTACAGTAAACAAACTATACCTCTCAACAAGTACACGCAAAAAGTAGCCAATTCACGGTTTTAAGAATATATACTGTGGAGCTGAAGTTCAGTCTTTTTTAATAAGGAAAATCAATCTTCACCAAAACATGAGCCATAACAATAGACCTTCGAAATTGCCAAATATAACGTAGTAAGGTGATGACTAGTGGAATAAGCCACACATAAACCATTTTGATTACCTTCTTGACAATGTTGCGAATTGGTTCAACAACACTGCGTGCTTCCACTGTACCAACTGTTACACTTGGTAACAAAGGTGTGAATGCAAAGTAATTCCTTGGTGATATCACTTGGACATCATAGGAGGTGTTCTTCAGATTTTTCAGGAAACTTATTCCAGCCCAACCAGTTCCAAGTACCACCACCCTCTTCTTCTCATTACCTGCCTCAGGCAATGCATCAATCTTTGCAGCCGATTGTACGTTCGCCTCAGAATAAGCCACAAGACCCCCACCACTACAAAAGGTATGTTAAATCAAAATTCTGAAAGTTGATAAAAAGCCATGTGGAAGCCGAATATCCAGAATAAAAGCTATGAACAATAGTAGTTATTGCATATAGTAGACAACACTAGCATTATGCTAAAAATGAATGGAAGCCTTCAAAGATTAAAGCTAAAGTGTCTCATTTTTAACAGAGCACAGACAGGCCAACAGAAGTAAGAGGATGCCCTTCCTAACATTTGGGGACTTATGTAGCAAGAATCCAAGAAGGCACAGATATCATGTATCCAAATTGAATGTGTATGATTCATCATAGCATTAAGCACACGTTCATTGTTGTCTTAAAGAAGATATATGTAGAACTATTGCATAAAAAAGTTCAGGAAATCATAACAAGGAAAAAGTAGTTCCAGAAATATCTACAATTCTGCATATGAAAAGCCGCTTATCGGAAAACGACTTGTCAGAATGCAATTGACTACTGAGCTATATAAAGTACTACAGGTTCATACCATCTTCTGTTAGAAAAGGAAAACGGAAGTCAAATGTCTTATCATCATAATCTTTCAACTATTTCAGCAATAGAATTTAACAATGTACTTTAGAACATATCAGATACAAATAATTCTAACGGACAGAGTCGCCACCCTCAAATGATTTTAAGTTAAAAACTTAACTGATACTAGTCACAATCATCGGTTAGCAGTCGCCAATGAACTCAATGTGCTCTTAACCCCAAACGATCAGCATAATTTGGGCGTTTCAGTAGCATATCATTAAATAGTAATGAAGTTTTATTAGTGTTCCAATTTAGTCACTCATACTTTTTTTGGTGAGGTTTAACCACTCACGTTTTACAAGTGTTCCATTTTTATGTAACTTTTATGTTTGAGTGACCAAAACGGAACAGTTCTCAAACTTCGTTATTATTTGGTGACTTATATTTTTCTTAAGTGTGCATAAGTTGGTTGTACATCGAGTTAGTTGAGATTAGTGATTTGCAGGGGGTGGGTGGTTATTATCAAGGTACAATCAAACAATGCACTTATTTTAAACATTTACACAACAATGGAACACTTTTTAAACTTGAATGGTTTTTGTGGTTAATATAAAGTTCGAGTGAGTGAATTGAAACAGTGATGAAACTTGGTTACTATTAGGCAACATTTTTCCCAAAATATACTACCAAATCAGACAAACATGCAACAATCCCCATCCCTAACAATCATATCCAATTATCACTATAATCTAAATCACATCCATGAATATAACAAGTAAAAATTACCATTAGCAGCACCATGAACTCAACATCCTCTTAACCCGAAACAACATTTACAAAATTCTGCTACTAATTAGTGTTCCAAACCTTCTGAATTATAATTCAAAGTAATAATGATCTAATCCTGACTATAATGTCACATGTATAAAGACTTCAAAACATCCTGGATGATTACTTCCTTATAATGTAAATAGCAGTAATCTGTAAACAATATAACGACATCAAGTTCATTCCAAACAGCTCACAATCAATTCACTTACAAAACAAAACTAATACATTGAGATCAAACCAAAATTAACTAAAGTCATTTTACAGATAAAAAATGATCAAACTCAACAAACTTAAAAACGTGATTAAACTGCGATAACAGCACACACAACAAATATCAGCAAACTTGGTCACATAGTAACATTATATCAACAACAATCAAATCAGCAAACATAACAATTAACACTCCTACCATTCTTAAAAACATAATAAAACTATCACACGACATATTTAAGCAAAATTACTAACAATCGCATCGAATTATCTCTACATTCACTATAATCTCAATCTAACTAACTTCACAAAACTGTAAATAACATCACACCTAACACATATGACCAAAATAAGCAAAAAAATAACTAACACTCGATCCAACTCGCTTAAAAAAATCAAATAACAGCAAAATTAGCAATAAATTCGTAACAATGGCAACGAATTATCTCTATAATCTCGATCTAACTAACTTAAATAAAGATATACCTGACGGCGAAAACAACGAGAAAGCGCGAAAGCGTAGGATTATCACGGAACGTTCTCGAACACCTCTCGTACAATTTCATACTCATTTCACCTTCACAGTTACACACCAAATTTAGATCTAAATAAATACGGAGTACTATTCTAACAATCTATAGAATATATGTATATACATGATTACATGTGATCAATCTAGAGAGTGAAAAGAAATATACCTGTGTAGAGAGTGAAATTGAATTTGCTGGAATTGTACGTTTTACGCCTGTTTTGTTGGAGGAAGGAGAGAATATTCACCCGTGGTGTGTGATGATGACGTGGAAACGATCTCTCTGGAGGTCAATAATAACATGCTTTCAGAACGTGCCACGTGGGCGGTGTATTTTTTCCCATGTTCAACTTTGTCTTGAGGTGGCTTGATTTTTATTTTTTATTTGCACGAGGCTTTATTGAAATTGATTGTGTCTAATATTTCATAGCTAAATGGTTGGTACTAATTAGGTTTCTACTATTTAACATAGTTACTTAACTTTAAAAGCGTACATGTGAAGAGGTTTTTTAAAAGATGTTATTTGTCGATTGCGTAATGTTTGAGTAAAATGCTGAGTTGTTATCGTAATGGTGAGGCTAAAGTATACAACAATGTATAACTTGGGCTGCATCGGTAAGATTTTGTTAATTCTTAGGTAGATTACCATTTTTGGGTTTATTGCGTTGCACACAGTTTGGATTTGTCTGTTTGTCATTTTTTTTTTATTATTATTATGTATTATGAGTTTTTAGTTACGTTTATAGTAGTAACATTTGACTTTCTCAAAACTTTAATTTTGTTCGTCTAAATAAAAAACACGACTTGCTAATCTTTAGAGCTTAAAGTAATGATAATATATAGTAATGCTTAATGTATTACAATTGTCTTTTTTACACTATAAATATTCGGACAACACAAACACATACAATGAAAGATAATAAGATAGATATTATTGGGCAAACAATGGCACAAAAGACACTACAATGTAACACTCCCTTATCTTTTGAATTTATGATTCATCATCATTGAAGATTCGTCACATCTTTCACTCTTTAAGAATAAAAGTGAACTATATTAAAGAAAAACATACGCTATTGGCTACTTAAATGTAGTGTCTTTAAAGTCAACGAAACCATGAGGCCTCTAGTAATTTGCACATACTCATAATACGCGAAACATATACTTTTGATCCGCAACTTAAAAAGTTCCAAACAATTGTTAATATACTACAAAAAGAGATTGAACATCAAAAGAGATTAATATTAATGCATTCTAAAAGTTCTTTTTTCCGTTGTTTTTTCTGCTTCTTCAATCTCGTCTTCTATCTTTTCCATCTGCATGCTCAAAGACATATATATTAATATTAATTAATCAATCAAGCATTTTTAATCAACACCCATACCATTTTTTAATCAGTGGTTATTAGTTTTTATTAGTAAAGACATTATAAAATGTTTTTGTAAATACTCTATCGCCTAGCTAACAGGAATTGCCTTAAATTTTATATATATATATCATTCAAAGCACGTATAAACATTAAACATAACCTCAAGACAAACAACTAAAAAAACAGGTATAACTTCAAAATAAAACAACTCAACATACATGAAAAAACTAAAGTACTTGGTTTATCACTTATCTTTCGTACTAAATATAATTTTATTTCCCTTATAGACAAAAGCTCATGCTTAAGCACATGGGGGTGCGTCTGTCACATGTATTTGAGCCAATCTAGGGTTACCATATCAGTATGAGTTATGAATTTCGTTTGCTTCTCAAGCTTGCCTTTTCATTTGTACCAAAACAACCAACGATCATTATAAGAAAATGTAAATTACCAATTAAAAAAAAGAATGTTGAAAGAAAGAAAGGGTAAGAAACTTACGAATGTTGGGAGACACTTGAATTGTGGGAGCAAACAGGACATGTTCTTATCTGCAATTGCTATTGCTATTGATGTATACATGTAAACCGAATAATAATTCATATGATAATAATGGATAATATATTACTATTAGTTTTAAAGAAACGTATATTGTTTTTGGAGAAGGCATGAATAATTCTCTAAATATCATTATCGAGATACTAATCGCATAAATCGGTATGTGATATAAGATGTGGTTTTAGCCTTCATGGAACTCGATTCTTTTCCGCCATCGCCACCTCCACCTTTAGCTGAGCCACACCACCTTTTTCTCAGCACCACCAGTTATATGGCATATCCACATGCATGGTATTTATACAGGAACTTTTAGAATTAACAATAAATGAGATCTGGTATGTGTGAAAACACATACCTTTTCTTGATCAAAACAGGCCCAAAATAAATGGAAATCAGTCAATAATGCTTAACATTTGTATATTTCTTGAGTTTGTGCATGTGCAGGTCCGGATATCTCAAAACAGACAAAAGAAAGACAAAACAGACGAAAACCGAGCACGAGAAGGAAAAGAGTGCAAAAGCCAAAGCCGGGGAATCAATTGAGTGAATCTGAAGAATTTGAATGCTCAAAGGACGTTTTTGAAGACTTGGATCATGATTAAAGGAATTACACAACAATCCCTCACCAAATCCACAATTACAAAATCAGTCCCTCAACTTTGGCAAAATGACACAATCTACCCTTCAATTATCAAAATTATCAATTTTAGCCCCTCATCTTTCCCATTATTGCAAAACACACCCTTATTCCCCATTATACCATTTACCCAAAAATACCCTTTCACTTTTCCCTAAATACACCATTTACCCTTTTAAATCCTAAATTTACACTTTAAATCCTTTTAATAAAATACCTAGTCCAAAAACCCATTTGACCCTTAGCCTTTTACCCTTCAAAACCTGACCCCAACCCCTTTATAACCCCTTGACCCTTTCAATCCAAACGACCCTTATCATATGAACCCTTGACCTCTCTTTCCCCTTCTGGTAAAAAAAAGTCAAATGGCGCCTAAATATTCTGATTTACTATTCACCTTTGTTTTCACCCTTCTCCCAGAATTTACCCTGCACAACAAATAATTACCCAATCATTTAAGCTTCTAGAAGGGACTGACACCCTCCCTGACACGTGCTCAAAGCCATGTCAGCAATCCGTGTGCTCAAGGGAATGGGAATTTGATCAAACGGCTCCAAATCATGCTTACATTTGAAGCAATCATTCAAGGGACAGGATTAAGTGTGGGATTGATCCAGAAGCTTCAGAGAGATCCTTAGAAACCCTAGCCAAGGGCTATAAATACCTCATGTATTCACACAGTCGTATGTGTAGTTTTTAGTGTGTGAATTTCAAATTGTTCTTATGTTTAAGTGTTTTTAAAGCTTTTAAGCAGTATTGTATTTCTGATTCAGCTTCTTGTACTCAAAAACTTATAATCAATCAAAGTCTTATTTCCTTTTATTTTGTGCAATTTAAATCTCAAATTTTGTCTTTAGCCTCTATTATTGTTTATTTAGCTTTCATTAATTTCATTTCAACTTATCAACATCTATTTTAGCTTATTCCTGTTTTTAAAATCAAAAATACAAAAAAATAAGAAAAACTTTGAAAAAAATCAAAAAAATATTGTCAAATTATTCTACAAGCTTCAATAAGCTTATGTTTCTGTTTACCTTAGCTTATATCAGCTCCATATAGCTTATCATAAGCTTAGTTTAAGTTTCATATCAGTTTCTATACACAAATCACAAAAACAGTTAAAATAAGTCAAATATACCTTTGCTTGGAATTGTGGAAAGCTTTGGAAGTGGTCGTAAGGGATTGGCCAGATGAACTTTTACTCTAGCTTTTCTATAAGTGATAACGCTACACGCGTCGTTCGGGGTCAAAGGAACTTCCTTTTCGTCGAGCAAGTTTTTCAACACCCTAGGCAGTGAACCTAATTGTTGTAGTGTAGTATTAGGGTGCCACGGAATTGATATCGTTCTCTGGGGAATAGGAATGCTAGTGAGAAGTTACTACGCTAAGGTTGGGGTTGAGGAAGATTATTTTTATCTTTTATGTTTTTAGGAAATGGAAAGGTACGAATCTCGGGGTTTGGATTTGAGGGTTGGTATTTCTACCGATTACTCTACTTATCTAATTGTCTAATCTAGTGGTGTATGTAGTCTATGTCTAATTATTGTGCTCGTATGATGATTTAAAGATGTGTTTACTTAGGTTTTATTACTCCTTAATTATCTCCTATTGATGGTTGAATTGTCACGTCCTTATTCTTAATCGCGTTGTGTGTCTAAGGTCGTAGGGTATGTGTTTATCCCTAACTCTTTGAAACTACCAAAGGGTGTCGCCTACAAAATCTCTAGGATTTATAAACTTTAACTCTAAGGTACTCTTCGGATGGTTTAGCCTACAACAACTCTAGGTATTATAAACTAAGGTTCACAAAGATTAATCAGGCATTAACTACACAATGGATGACCTATCGCATTACTAGATCATTAACAATTAAGATAAGAGACAACCAATCAATATTCAATAATTAAGTTTCATATTCCTAAGCAAACACACAAGTAAATTAGCTTGACATGGGAACATGCAAGCATACACACAAGTAATTGAAGACATAATTAAATTAATGAAGTAAAACACTTATCTTGATGTAAGATAGGGTTTAGAACCCTAAAATCTTGTACAAGATAGCCTTGGTTCGGTTTAGGTTTTTACTCCAAAAGACTACACACGAAAACTAAAAATTCGGATTCTATATATAAGATTACATATCGACGGCTTCACCCTTTGATTTGTGACGCCGGATCGCCGTTATTAGGGTTTCGTCTTGGCCACGTTAGTCTTGCGACGGCGTCAACTTATGCTTGTGACGCCGTCCCCTTCGATCTCGGCGTCATCGGATCAAATCTAGGCCGTCGAGTTGCGGCGACCTACTCTTTAAAACCCGACACCGTCACTTGTAAATAAGCAATTTGGCTCTTGAGCCGTCACAAAAGTGATGCGACGGCGTCGCAGATAACACCGACGCCGTCCCCTTCAGCTTTAGCGACTGAGTGTCTCGATTCTTGACTTTGGCCATTTTCTTTGTATATTCGCCTTTTCGTCCGAATAAGTGTCATTCCAAGATTTTGCCTTCAAGATACCTAAAAGTGAAAAGGAGCGATATTAAGTAATAACGGATACAAAGTGATCAAATAAGGGCTTAAACGACCCTCAAAAGGTACATTTAAAACCTTATCAAATATTCCTACACTTGTTATTTGCTTGTCCTCAAGCAAATGTGCTTTTAGCCAATTAATTTATAAGTTAGGGTCATGAAGCATTGGTTTAGAACAATCCACAACACATATAAGCCCCAAAAAGTCATAACAAGCACGGAATTACATACTAGCACCTCACATGGGGTGTTTGGATACTCGCATCTCTCGGGTGTATATGAAATATAACAAGTTGGAAATGGAAGATAAACACTCATTAACCGTCCTAGTACATAGATTACCATAGGCTTGAGACTAGATCAAACCTCCATCGCTTTGGCGTAAGCACCTAGGAAAGACTATCAAATAGGTCTTTTAAAGGGTTGTAATGTTAGGCTTACGGTCGGGAAACAAAGGGTTTGGTGGGATAGGCTATTTAGTGGTGGCAAGTCAAAAATCTTTATGTTACAAGCATGCGAAGAATGGCGTTGCTAAGCCAAGACTCGACACTCTAGACTCTAGATAACTGTAACAAACAAACATAATTTAAAGATAAATGTAGGATGGTAGCCCGTATTTTTTTTTCAACACTCTGTTTTTTTTTCTTTTTCTCTTTTTCTATTTTTTTTTCGATTTTTTTTTTATTTTATTTTTATTTTTTTTATGCACTTTTACTCTACCATCCTGTATGATAACATCAAAATGATGGGGATTTATAGGCACATCCCTAAACTTGAGTTTTTATTACTCTAATCACTAATTTGACCCGAATTGAAAAGATCAAAACACTTGGAGTACATTATTACGCAAATAAAGAGAATTTGAATTTAACGTTCCCTTCCCGTCATTTCATAAACTTTAACTTTTCCCATGAGTCCCAATCGTCCCAAAACTGTGTACAAAGGATATGACTCGACTTAGCAACTTATGCAAGCAACTAGATAATTGAACTAAGGGTTTAGTGTGATAACAATAATGCACTAAAAGTGAGTGCATACAAGGTAGGCTATGGCGATTTGGGTGTACATTTGGGGGTGGGGTGTAAACAATGCTCTTCATTGATATTCGGAAACCAAACATCACGAGAACCGCTAAAAGGATAGGCTCGAGGGGTTAACTAGGGTATCGTGTACTAAAGATGAGTACAACGCAAAGGTGTGGGGAATTACTCAACCGATGTGGAAGAAGTAATTATATTACTGGTATTAAACAAGGGTTATCCTAATGCCTCTTATCATTTAGTTATTCCTAACTACACAAGTGTAGTCTTACTAGCGATCTCGGGATGCATCACAAAACAAGTTCTAGAATCTATTATACTACCGGTTCACACACTAAGCATTAAAGATGAATGCTTTAATTCCTACTAATCTAAGGGCGATCCTCACATTTTGGGTGGAATTTAAGTGGTAAAGGGTTTTTTTTGTGCTAGTCATATAACTTCCTATCCATGAGACGCTTTATTAAGACTAATGGCCCACTCCTATATGTCATGAAAAGTTTTAAATTTGGTGCCAAAATTACCCTAACCGACATTTTCTCATGGTTTATTACACAAATGCAATTGGACAAAGCAAACATTCAAGGATAAACATAGTTTCAAAGTTCCGCTTTATTTTCCCTCCTCACACTTAAACCGAACATTGTCCCCAATGTTCCCGAAAGTATCAAAGTTATGATAATGGAAGGTAATTAAAGATAAAAGAAACTAGTACTCCCGATTAGCTCGGTAGATCCGTGTAAAGTGGTGGTTACATTCTTCAAAGAACGTTTGCGTGAAAAGCTCCTTCTCATCTTATGTATCTTCTTCTTGGTAAATTAAACTGCGCATTTGAAGAAAACAAATGAAACCTTTATGTAAAATCGGTGGTAATAATATATATAGGACTCGCTAAACTAGGATATAATGCTTGTGGAATGGATGTTTACAATTTACGGAAAATTAAGACCGGAAAATTCCAAAAATTATAAGTAGCTCGAAAATGAGAAAAAGTAATCGTTGTTTTGCTCCTTCCCGACGCCGTCAGTTGCGATCTCGACTGACGTCAGTTATCCGACAAAAAGCGGTGCGATTTTCCGGAAAAATTCGGAAAATTTACATCTTTAGAATCGGAAAATTTCCAAAAAACATCCATTATGACTCGATACAAGCATTTGACTCGAACAAACACACATGTATATCTTTTAATTAATTGAAATTCTCATGTTTACGTTTCTTTTGAAAACATGTGTAATCCTCCCTACACTTATCCCTTATGTAAAATACCTTTATATGTAATTAAGACGAGGTTAAAGACAAAATAAAGTATTTTTACAAATTTAAACATGAGAATAAACAATCAATAAAGGATATACGACACAAATAAAAATGAAAAACAAATACACATTGGTTGCCTCCCAAGAAGCGCTTGTTTTTGTTCGAGTCACGAGCTTGACTCTACCCTTATTTAACGGATAAAGGGGAGGTTTTCCCTACACTTAAGCTTAGGTGCGGGTGATAGTAGCGATACACACCCCTAGGGTGGAAATTTGCTACGTGAGGAGAGGGTGATGGGTGATTTATATGCTCAAAGGAGTGTGCTCCATTCATTATAACCTTACCTAAGTCTATTGGTGTTGCGGGTGAATCAAATCTCTCTCCTAAAAATGGATCATCTTCTATCAACTTCAAAAGATTCTTAGTTAAGGATCCATCTTGACCTAATAAACCCGGTTTAAACCCATAATGTTTCTTGTTATCAACCATGAATGGGTGATATAAGTGTGTAAGGTCATGGGTTACTCCTATATTAGCTTCCACTCTACATGGCCTAGAGTCTACCACCTTTATCAAGCAACTATCCGGATTATTTATTTTGATGGGTGGATTGGGGCCCAATTCAATTCCAAGATTCACATCTAAAGACGGAAAATTGGGTAAGGTTTTTGGTTGAGGCTCCGTTTCATCAAAATTAGGAACTTCCCTAGGACTAAGAGAGAGGTCATGACAACAAGCATCTAAACCTACATTCTCTAGTGACGTTTGGTCCAAAGGTTCTATATCAATCGGGGTTCCTATAGTCTCTTCTACTTCTCTCGGGTAAGTTATAGGCGATGTGTGTTCCTCAAGTGATGGTAGGGCTTGGAGTTTCCACCTCATTCTCCATTATATCTAGATCTCCTAAATGTTCATTAGTATGATCTAACCCAAATACACTCCTAAGTATCTCAAATCCTTCTTTAGCCATTTCAAATTCTTGTTCCGATTCATAAGAATTATTCTAAAAAATTTGATCACTATGTTCTATTTGCCTAAAGGATTCCTCACGCGTGTCATATGTTTTGGTGAAATCTATCCCACGCATGCAACTAGGCAATTCAACTATAACTATAACAACTCGTAAATTTCCCTACCGATTTTTCGCGACTATATTTTTTTTTTCTTTCTTTCTTACGTTTCGATCTATAATCACGACCAGTTACGGCTAAAATATAAAAACGAACTATCAGTATCAACGACACAAAGCAAAGCAACAAAAACAACTTTGATGCATGCGTGTAAAAGAGACAAACCAAAACAAATATCACCCTTGGTCCCCCTTTTCGTGAACTGATTTCCATGTGATTCCCATGTGAATACATGATGCACCCACGCCCACAACCTGCTCCTACTTCCTCCAATTCGTTCTCCTCCATCCTCTGCATACGCTTCATCCCTTCCAAATGGGAAAACCTTTCAAACAACCTTCTCACCTCCAAGGACAACCCTAACCATTCTTGAATCCATCCTTGGCTTTATCCATGGGAGACATCGACAAACTCACGGCCCCACTGTCCTTCTTGGACCACGAATTGAAGAGGATATCAAGGGGAGCCACGTGAAGACCATGCCCATCTCCTTCTATATAAACTCCTAAGACCTTGGTTGAACTCATCAACTCACACATTGAACTCACAAACCCATCTCTTGCTTTCACTCTCACCACGCCAAGTAAAAACTCAAACTCATCCTACTTTTTTTTGTTCACTGTCGAGAAGAAGAAGGAAAAAGAAACAAGTTTTGGGTTCCATAAGATAAGAGCATCTTCGGGTTTAGTTTCTAGTTGGGTTTAGAGTCTTGGAAGCGTTGGTTTTCTCTTGGTTCTTGGTTTCTCTTCGAACTCGACAACCATTCCACTGTAAGGAATCAACAGCCCCTAAACTTGTTTTGAACTTATATATCCATGGTATAAACATTTAGTTTCATTCATGTCTTATAAAGATATATTATAGGGTTGAAAATTTTAACATAATATTCATTTCCTTTTCACACTACTCACTTGCCACTCGATTTTTAACGACTCATGAAAACTTAAAAGAAACAAAATATAAGTGTTGGCTCGTTTGGAATGTTGGGTCGTAAAACTCATATAAGTCGAGGCTTATTTAAGCTTATTTTGGTCTCTCCTTTTATAAACTAGTGCTCATCCATAAGCTTAAATACTTAATGAAACCAAAGATAACAAACTGGGTTGAGAAGATACATGCAAACAATAAAGCATGCACATCGAGGCGAAATATAACTAAATATGATACATTGAAAATCGCTATAAAGATAAGCGGGTTGCAAAATAAACAAGGAAGAGCTCTTGGCTCGGATGGTAGCGTCACTTGCTTTTGATCAAGAGGTCGTGAGTTCGAAACCGGGCGCTTGCTCTTTTGATGATTTTATTTTTGTTTGTTATTTTGCAACTATCACCAATTGACGTTTCACCCCTCCAATTGTAACCATTTAACATTTTCTTAATGATATTTATAAGTCTTCTAACACATTAATTGTTACACTTTCAACCTCCAACTTTAACTCACTTAATATTTTTCCTTAAAAACATTTATAAGATTGTAACTTGTATAGTTTTTACAACTTTAACCTACAAGTTGAACACTTTGACACTTTTCATCCTAAACCTTTATAAGTTTAAATAACTTATATTATTGTATCACTTCTCGTTAAATAAATATGTTTAACACGTGTTTTATTCAACGACTTCATTCCCGTAAACTATAAATATTATATTTTTCTAAATATATTACTTTCCCACAATTCCGATAAATATATATGATATATATTTTCACACCTCGAAACCTAACAAACCTAATAAATACAAGTCGATATTCGAGCCAACTTTTATACGAAAGTTTCGTATACATTGTTCCATATCTATTCCAAGAGCCAATACTTACAAAATATTTTGAAATGATTTAAACATAATCTCTGCCACACAAGCCACGTTAAACACAACCACTTGTAAACATTTAAATTTATTTACACACTTCGAGTCTTGAGTACACAAAACTGCAAACTGAGTCTCGCCATCTCATTCTTAGGTTCCGGGTAGGAGCCACTGCTATATCACACTCGATCTCTTTGTGTTGCTAAGGTGAGTTTATAGCCCCACTTTTACTCTTATTTACTTGCTTTATAAAACTATGGGGTGAGAAACATGCAAAACTCTTTTCGGACCTGAAACTGAAAACACTATTACGTGGAACAACCATGAATCCCAACTATGCTACCGTTAGTTCCCTTTGGGAGGCGCGATTGTTATGAATAGATCTATTGGGATGACACCCCGTTCGAGTTTGACCGGATAGGCAAGCGTCGGGCGTATATCATATCGTATTGATTGAGTGTCTTGGAAATACACTTCTTTGGGCTTTTATTTATCATGCTTCTAGATGCATGCACACTGTCGTAGTTTCGGTTGCATGAACTTGGTACTAGCGTAATAGCCTTTTTGCATATAGCGTCATTCACGGAGATGCTATATGTGCAACTGTGGTCCAACTTGGAAACTTGATTACTTAAACTTAAACCTATGAACTCACCAACCTTTGTGTTGACATTTTAGCATGTTTTTCTCAGGTTTACTTATTGGCGTGGGCAATGGCAAAGGCATTCGTTGAAGACTGGCATCCGAAGTGTTTCCAAACATTTTAATACAACTTTTAATGAGACAACATACATTTTTATGGGCTTTACTTCCTCACTTTGAAACAATGATGTAAAACTATTTCTTAAATTAATATATCTTTTGAAAATGGAATAGAATTTCCATTCTTTATCACCTTGTGTTATGATATTTGATTTAGTAGCACCCCACGACCCGAACGCTTCCGCTGTGAAATTTTGGGGGTGTTACAATAACCATCTCACAATCTTGTTCGGGTTTAGGTTCCATGTTCTTAAAAACTAGGTCTTTTTGATCATGATGCCTAAGGTTGGATAAATCCTCCTTATCCATTTCCTCAAGTTGTGACGGTGATGGTTTATGCTTAGGAGGCTTTTCTCAAAAAATTTCGAGGTCTCACTAAAAGGAGTTGATTCTAACAATGATCGTTGAATAGAAGCCACACAAGCACAAATTTATCAAATCCATCCAACCTTACACCCGTCTCCTTTTGGATATCCCTAAGATCATTCACAAATTCATTAGAACAATAAAAAGCAATCCAATCTGCGAAATTCAATTGTTCCTCATTTGTCAATGATTCAAATGCAACTTCACTTGCCATAGCGACAAATGAAAAGGGTTTCTGAACACAAACACAAAGAAGGGGATAGACTACGAGAAGCTAAAATGGAAAAAATGCTTACTTGATAGGAATCAAGCAAGGAAACCTAAATGAGGTGGACTCTAACTAACTATTCTATTCCCGCGTGGCGCCAAAAACTTGATAACGCTACACGCGCGTCGTTCGGTCAAAGGAACTTCCTTTTAAATCGAGCAAGTTTTCAACACCCTAGGCGATGAACCTAATCGTTGTAGTGTAGTATTAGGGTAAGTCACGGAATTGATATCGTTCTCTGGGGAATAGGAATGCTAGTGAGAAGTTACTACGCTAAGGTTGGGGTTGAGGAAGACTATTTCTTTTTATCTTTTATGTTTTTAGGAAATGGAAAGGTACGAATCTCGGGGTTTGGATTTGGGGGTTGGTATTTCTACCGATTACTCTACTTATCTAATTGTCTAATCTAGTGGTGTATGTAGTCTATGTCTAATTATTGTGTGCTCGTATGATGATTTAAAGATGTGTTTACTTAGGTTTTATTACTCCTTAATTATCTCCTATTGATGGTTGAATTGTCACGTCCTTATTCTTAATCGCGTTGTGTGTCTAAGGTCGTAGGGTATCGTTTATCCTAACTCTTTGAAACTACCAAAGGGTGTCTCCTACAAAATCTCTAGGATTTATAAACTTTAACTCTAAGGTACTCTTCGGATGGTTTAGCCTACAACAACTCTAGGTATTATAAACTAAGGTTCACAAAGATTAATCAAGCATTAACTACACAACGGATGACCTATCGCATTACTAGATCATTAACAATTAAGATAAGAGACAACCAATCAATATTCAATAATTAAGTTTCATATTCCTAGCAAACACACAAGTAAATTAGCGGGACATGGGGAACATGCAAGCATACACACAAGTAATTGAAGACATAATTAAATTAATGAAGTAAAACACTTATCTTGATGTAAGATAGGGTTTGGAACCCTAATTCTTGTACAAGACAGCCTTGGTTCGGTTTAGGTTTTACTCCAAAAGACTACACACCGAAAACTAAAAATTCGGATTCTATATATAAGATTACATATGCGGCAATCACCCTTTGATTTGTGACGCCGTCGGTAGTCGTTATTAGGGTTTCGTCTTGGCCACGTTAGTCTTGCGATGGCGTCCCCTTATGCTTGTGACGCCGTCCCTTCATCTCGACGTCGTCGGATCAAATCTAGACCGTCGAGTTCATGACGACCTACTCTTTTAAAACGACACGTTACTTGTAAATAAGCAATTTGCCTCTTGGTAGTCATAAAAGTGATGCGACGGTGTCGCAGATAACACGACACCGTCCCCTTCGCTTTAGCGCACTGGTGTCTCGATTCTTGACTTTGGCCATTTTCTTCAGATATTCGCGCATTTTCGTCCGAATAAGTGTCATTCCGACATTTGCCTTCAAGATACCTAAAAAGTGAAAAGGAACGATATTAAGTAATAACGGATACAAAAGTGATCAAATAAGGGCTTAAACTACCCCTCAAAAAGGTACATTTTAAAACCTTATCAATAAGCTAGAGAGCTTGTAGCTGCCCTTACTTGGGAGCCTCTGTTTAGCTGAGGCCAAAAGTGAGTTTTATTTTCAAATTTTAGCTTAAAATTGCATTATTAGCTTAGAATAGTATAGATCTGTTACAAGTAGCTTATTTCTGTTTTTTTAGCTTATTTGAATCATTTTTGAGCTTATTTGATTAGATCTATTGATAATTTAGCTTAATTAATAATTTGCATACTTAACTGTTTAAATTTGTCACAGTTTGCATACCTAAGTTTTAGTGTGATTAATTTGTCTAAATTGCTTCTAATAGCTTTAATTTAGTTAAGAGAATCTGATTTGAGGATTGAATAAGCTTTAGTCACTCATTTGCTTTGAAAAATTTCAAAAACAGTCTCAAAAATAGTGTTTGGTTTAGTAGAGATTTATTTGTTCAAGGTTGAATCAGGGGTTAGAAGTAGCCTAGGTAGTCTGCATTTAGGTAAAATAGGTTAGTTTAAACATAAAATAGTATTGTCAAGTTTCAAAAAGTCAAAATCATTTGTTTCTTATAATTTTTGCATATCAGTTAGTTAAAAGCTTGCACAAGCTTTCACTTAGGTCTAAAATTAGTAGATATAGCTTAATTTGGTCTAAATATAGCTAAAAACATCATTTAGGTTCTGTTTAGATAAATCAAAATTCCATTTAGTCAACTTGTAAGTTTTTCCAAAAAGTCAAAAATCCAAAAACATTTTCAACAAGCTCTACTTTTTCATTTTTAATTTACTCAGTTTAAGTTCAAATCAGCTGTTATTTTGGGAATCTAGAATTTGATAGGTTTTCTTTAAACTAGTATTTTTAGATTATTTTTTAGATTTTTCTAAATCAGCCTTTTATTGGCTTAAAGTTGGTCTTCTGTCAAAACTGTGTCCTGGGACTTTCTCGTCCAAGGTTGCACAGATAAATCATTTAACCCAGTTTTTATATTTTTAAGCTAAACAAGCTTTTAGCTTAACTACAACTTATTGCAAGCTGGTATTTCAACTTTAGTATTTTTATTTCAAAACTGTTGTAGTATAAATAATTTTTAGAAAAAGTTTGAGATTTTTCCAATTAGTTTTTATATTTTTAATCATTTAATCTTTTCATTTTAGTTTTTAATTCATAAAAAATAAATAACAGTCAAAAAAACATTCCGCTTTTTCCCAAATTTATTTTTGTCATATTCTTCGTAGGAAAAATAATTTTACGTTTCTAGGGTTGTTTTTCTTTAATTTTCACTTTTAGGCTCGGATTTTTCCCGAGCGTGAGCGTTTTTAGGATTTAAGTGCATTTTAGGCCCCCGGTAGTTTATTTTAAGCATTTTACTTGCATATTTAGTTAATTTTAGCTATTATTTGCATAATTTAGCTTAATTCCCCATATTTTGCCTAATTTCACTATTCAAATCCCCGTAAAACGCGACGTGAGTTTAAAACTCCATTCATCCTTCACTAGGAACGATCCGGGGACTCAAACCTAATGCGTTTGAGTTTTTCTTTACTACCATTTTCACTATAATTGGTTTTCCTAAATCAAGATCATTATTAAGACCCATCCAAAAGTTCTAATAACTCCATGTTTGTTTCTTTGTATACCTCCAATTAAAACCATAGCCCTTTTGCGTACCTTCATTGAAGGAGACCTTTTGTATTATGTAACACCATCTTTGATGCGTATGAATTGAATTCGACATATTGATAACTTGATGTAATTGATAACTTTTGCACATTAAATTAAGCACTTCAATCTTTTAGTAGTATAGATGTGCTTAAAAGGTTTTGTTGATTTTATATGTTAAATCTCACATTATATTATATCATACAATATAATATCCATTGAATTTTGAGCCGGCACGGTTTTGAAGCCGTCGATTGTAAGGTCGGCTCTAAAACACTCGTAAATTTTTTACAAAAAAAATATTAAATTAGTCGTATAGTTGTAAACCCTATACGCCATACACAGTCATACGCCATATAGGATCTGCCTTATACGCTGTATCGCTTGCACTCGCGCAAAACTGCAAAAATTAATCTGAACTAAACACATTTCTAAAAACATATAAAGTCTAAATACACATTTCATTAACATAATACATAAACGTTGTACATACGTTTGATATGCGGAAGTGTAATACTGTGAGTGTGAGTGTTAACTTGAACACCCCTATTTTGACCCATTTTCAAAATACTAATTCTAGATATATACATTGATATCAAAACTTGACTGATACAAATCTGACACTTAATCGTAAAATTTTGGGGCGTTAACAAGTTAAATAACAAAGAATAGTTAAGATGTTCGTCACCTATATACTAGAACATTATCGATCCCTTAAGTCATCTTCTTAATCAACATTCCCCAACATCCTTATGACATAACCTACAAAACATGAAAACTTAGCATGTCAAACCCCAAACTGTGTCGCGGCGGAATGATAACCGGGGGCATGACGTTCATGGTACAAAGTTACATATTATATCGAACGAGCTACATGAATCGTTTGATAAATACTTCGTTTCGTTCATTTAAACATAACAGAGTTTACAAAAGATAGGTCCCAAATATTTTTCCAAAAGCAAGGATAATAAGTTTTTAATACAAATCAAACGAATAAGTAGCGCATGAAATCTCCGTGTGACGCAACATCAACTATAAGTCCTAATTAGTACTATACTTATTACATGATTATTGCTCATATATTGCATGTTTATATCCTAATTGATACTTAATTACCAAAACTTTCCACTTTCAATGATTTTGGAGAAATGTTACAAGAGATATGGAAAAAGACATGATTTGAAGCTATTATGGATGATTATGTATGCAAGTTGTAGAAGAGCATACGGCATGTAACACTGGCCATGCGCCGTATTAATATCTAGAAGAATTTACTAAGTATTGGTGAATATTAAAGCATGCGACGTATTTAACTCAGTCAATACGCCGTATTTGAACGCTCTACATTCAAAGCCCAAGTCAACCAGTGAAGGTATATGACGATGAAACTCGGCCATATGCCGTATTGAAGATCTTATCCCTAGCCCAAGTATACCAAATATTTGAAGGTATACGGTATCTCAACTCAACAATACGGCGATTTAAAGATACGTGAGAATATGCTTTCTTCGTCGACAATTAAGATATCCGAATCACGCCGTATTCTCTCATATCGCCTTATTCTAGCTCGGCAGGAGACTATAATAACAAACCCCATACGGGAGTTTTAAGAATCATTTACTCACCACTCTCAACCACAACCGAATTTCACCATTCCAAGACCCCAAGATCGGTCTCAAGAGCTAGAAATCAAGAAAATAATGTCTCATATCATCACATAGGTTTAATCATTCGATTTGCATATCGAATTCTATAAGATTTCTGTTTGTTCTTGTTTGAATTAACTTCTTGTGCTTTTACTTACATTATGGGCTAACACCCTTGGTGTTAGCCATGTTATGTATATTACATGATAGTTATTTCCATTTATTAAGATTTAATGTTTAGTATTGTTTAGTTTATGTTGTTATCGTTCAATACATGCTCGTTTATATGTTTGAGTCTTTTAAGTCTAGATATTACATGGACCAAGTAGATAGCTAGATGTAAATTACATGACACTTAAATTAGCATAGTGCTCTTTAAAGGTGACCGCGTGAGAAGAGTATGTATTACATGGACCAAGTAGATACCATAGATAAATCACCTAGATTAGGTGACATATCTTAATGCATGCTTGTAATTGAGTAGGTACATGGACCAAATGGTCTACGAGAGTACATGTATAGAGTCTAGATACATGGACCAAGTGGTCGTCTAAGTTAGATAGGAGTATGGAGATATTACCTGGACCAAGAGGATATTCTCCATACTTCTTGAAGCTACCAGTTCTTTACAATTAAATCATTACACTAATGAACAGATAGCTAAAATATAATAGGAGTAATATGACTAGCACTACTTTCTCTTATTGATCACAACACACGTAAAATAGTTTAGTTTAATTTACTTTTATTGTTTTAGTAGGTATAATTAGAATCAAATCAAAACTCCCTTAAAATCAATAAAATTCACTAGGTTAATTTTAAGCATACTATTCCGGAGATCGACCTCATACTTACCCTACTGGCTACATCTGATCGGGTATGTTAATACAAATATCGTCATTAAACGTTATTTATATTTTATGATCTTTACCTAAGTTTTGTTAACGACAAAAGTAAATTTAATTTTTGTAAAGCATAAAGCTTGTCAAATTTAATAGATATTAAAACAAGCTTTTCCTTAAATAATATCTTCATTACTCAAGCATTTACATTTTGATTAAGTCATATATCAGCTAACTTTGATATACCTCTAAACGATAATGTATGTTAACATTTTTAGATCAAGCATGTTTTAGTTTCTTAAAACAAAACATTACATATGTATTTACATTTAACATATTTCTAAAAATAGAAAACAACATATGACATCATGTGGAGCATCATTGAAATCTCTAGAGGATTTCATAAGATATTTTGTGTGGATTTGGACTCTACATATCTTACATGATCTAGGTTGGATTTGGTTGACTTTGGTTGACTTTGGTAAGATTTTGGTAATCTTGCTGTCAAACCCCGGCGGCACCAAACGTTTACACGGGCGGAACCATATTTATGGTTCTATAGTCCGTAGTGACAACAGGCTTTTTTTGGCTATAAATAGCAAGCCAACCCAAGTTGTTTTCTCATCCCTTTCTAGCATAATCACATACATTCCTTCTCTCTAACATTTCTAACTCAGTTTCATATCATTATAGTGATCCTCTTTTGTAGCTAAAAGATCAAGGCATATTCAAGCTTCAACAAATAGTTGGAAGTCTTGTTTGTTTTGTTGTTGTATGATATAGTCTTGTTCATACATCATTGTTGTACCAAACCATCATAAACTTGTGAGTGTGAGTGGTTAGTATTTTAGTCCTTAAAATACATTGTGTGTGGGAGTGGTTGTACCCTTGGAAAAGAACTCGACATCTAGCTTAGTGTCGGAAATAGTGTGTTAGCGAAGTGTAAAGGTTTCTCCGCCGGTGAAAGGAGCTTGTTGACTAGTGAAGTTAAACTCTCGAGTTGGAGACTCGGGGAGTGGAGTAGGGCAAGGAAAAAGAGTCCTTGTAGATCGAACCACTGCAAAAAACTTATCGTGGTTTGATTATTTCTTTCCTTATTTACTCTTTATATATTGCTTACATGTTGTTTGATATCTTTGATCAATATCAATTGATCATTACAATAAGTTTCAAAACAAAGATTTTAATCGGTAACTATTCAACCCCCTTCTAGTTTTCCACAATTGGTACCAGAGCCTCGTTGCTCAAGAATTTCTAAAATATATTGTATTTTATAAACTTGAAATGATCCATGGATTCCGAAAACTTTAAAGAAGGGCAATTGATAAGGATTTAAAACATACACTTTTAAGGGGTCATTTAAGCCCTTAATCGCCCACTTTATATCTCATTCTTGCTTTATTTCATTCCTTTTCACTTTTAGGTCTCTTGGAAGCAAAATCTTTGGAATGATGCACATTTGGACGAAAAGGAGTGAATACATGAAGAAAATGGCAAAGTCAATATCGAAGCCACTCAAGTGCTCAATGAACTGGCGTGCCCCAATCAAGCGGTGGCGCCGTCCTCTATCTGATTTGATAATTACATGCACCAGATGGCTCAGTGGAATTTTTGCACATAACACCTGATAGCGTCAGGCTTTGAAGAAGAAGGGCGTCACTCAGACTTTTCATCTCAGACGGCCCAAATCCAAAACCAAGACGACGTCCCATATGAAGCACGACAACGTCACAACTCCAACATGATGCCGTCCCATCGTAACTTGAACAAGACGAAAACCCTAATGACGGTGATCTGACGACGTCCCACCTATAAGGCGACGCCGTCGCAAGTGTAAATCTATATATAGAATTCGATTTTTCTGCATTTAAATAGGTATACTTTTGGAGTAAAAACCCTAGACGTTTGTAGTCCGACTTGGACAGTATCTTAGGGTCCCAAACCCTATTTTACACATCAAGATAAGTGTTTTAATCCAATAGTATCATTATGTCTTCCATTTATTGTGTGTATGCTTGCTTGTTTAACATGTCTAGCTAAATTTCTTGTGTGTTTGCTTAGATCTATGAAACCTAGTTGTTAATTATTGATTGGTTGTCTCTTATCTTAATTGTAATTGGCTTAGGAGTGCAACTAGGCTATCGTTGTGTTTAAATGCTTGAGGAATCTTTGTGAACATTAGTTTATGAATCACTTAGCGGATTTCGTAGTCTAAACATCCAAAGATAACCTTAAAGTTAGTTTATGATTAATCTAGCGGATTTCGTAGGTAATAACCTAAAGGTAATCTCAAAGAGTTAGGGCATAGGCACACCCTACGACCTTAGAAAACACAACGCGTTAAGAATAAGGACGTGACAATTCAACCAACAATAAAAGATAATTAGGGAGTAATAGTATCTAGGTAAACACATTTTTAATCATCATACGAGCACACAATCAAATAGACATAGCTACTCGTAGTATTAGATAATAGATAGTAGAAGTAATCGGTAGAAGTACTGTAGGATCGTATATTTTATGTTGTTTAGATGATTCGGGTGGTCTAGGATTATGATGATATAAGATTGCCATGTTTAGAGAGATGAAGAGAGGATAGGGTGTTTTCTAGAGAGAGAAATAACAAAAAGTGTAAGGTTAGATTATGAGAAAAGCACCACCCCTTCCAAGGATGGAAGGGGTATTTATAGTTACAAATGATACGCCTCACGCCGGTCGTGGATCGAGCATCAGATGGGTAAAGACCGTCCTTCCTCCACGGTGTTACACTAAACTAATCTACGCTACAAACTAACTAATAAACTACTAAATAACGTAAATAACGACAAGTCTACGAGCTAACATATGCTAGACCATTATTGGGGTGACCGACACTTTAACATGGAATTTCCAATTCTAACAATCTCCCTAAGGAGGTCACCCCATGAAATACATTTTGCATCCTAGCATTCTATCTTTGTCTTTAGTTACGAGCTCGTGAGACTTCTATTCTTCAAGTTCCGCAATCTTTGTGCTTTAGTAGCGATTCTTCAAAGTCCGCATTGATTTGTACTTTTAGTGGAGGCCTTTAATCGATCCACATCTTTGATGATCTTGAGCTTTCTTTGAGATCATCGACAACGATAAATTCTGGATCACCCTTTGTTGTGTTGCTTTCATGTGATGTTGTGACTTTCGGACCGACATGCTCACACTTCGGATCATGACATCATTCCATCGTAGTGGCGGAAGCTTTCTTTGGTTCATGATATTTGCAGCAGTAGCGAAGCATAGTATAAAAATATCGAGCCGTGTTATGTAGATATGCACTAGTCATGATTTCTTCAATTAAGTGTGGATCTTTGTTAGCATGCGGCTTTGGATTGACTTCTCAATTACGATCACCGTAACCATCCAAATGTACCTACAAACAACAAGTTAGCAATAAAACACATGAAAGTGTCTTTGATCACTTTCGTTGAATTGAAGTACACGCCCACGGTTCCCGTTGATCGAGACAATCTTGCTGTGATCGGTGTAATTCAAGAATCTCCTTGACGGGTTTTCACAACTGTTCTAGCGTTCTCAAACCGGCGTCTCAAAGAAGACAACACGGAGTGAGTGAACCAAATAATTGAGATTCACCGATTGATGAAAATTGATTTGAAAACAATCGCGTATTGCTTAAAGAAAGAGTTTTGCAATCTGACGAAGGTTTTATGAGAAAGATCAATTTTCAATCAAAATACTTTTGTATTTGAAAACATGAGTACACATTCGATGTGCTAGAGAAAAGAAGAGATTCGTACATCGAGCGGTTTTTCCAAAAGTATTTTTCAATCGTAGATACTTTTGAGTTTGAAAATGAATACACATTCGATGTTCTAGAGAAAGAAGATTTGCACATCGAATGGTTTTCCAAAAGTATTCAAATTCATTTCCGGACCAAGGTTGATTCAAAAGTGAATCGCCCCATCGTTTCTATCCGCTTGTCACAAGCTTGATCTTTTGAAAGATCTCACATGTCACCCACCAAGAGCTTGTTTGATGTTGGCTCTAGAAGGATTTCCATCTTCATTGTGAATATTTTACATACCACTCGGATGTTCCGCAATACCACAAGGATAATCGTGGGACTCTCAATATATATACTTACTTTCCACATTGTGTGAAACAAAGAAGTCTTCATTAATTTTGTGTCCTAAAGAGATATTGTGGATGATCTCTTGGCTCTAGACTCAATTGTGCATATTTGGTTTCCTATGCCGAGACTAGGAGAGGTCTCCTTCTTCAATATCAACAATCTCTAAGAGAAAGTCGATAGATTATGTAGGTTCCCGTGAGAATGAAACAAGCCCTTTTAAGAGGAACTTGAGTAGCTTGGGAAGTTTAGTGCGTTAAATCATTTGGGTCCATGACGCCTTGTCTTCAATACCGTGTTACCTTAGTAAACATCGAGAGCATATGTATTGAACCCGGTTTACGCCCTAAGGTTGAATTAATGGAGGGCTATTTCTTTTCACCCTTTTCACATTCAATTCTTTTCATTCTTCAACCCTTCATTGCTTACCGAGACTTCATTACTAGAACCTTGTTGGGTTTATTCCATTACTAGCTCTGCCTCGATCCGCACTCTTCCCGTATTCTCATTTTTCTCCTTTTTCATCGCACCTAAGGACTTCTACACTATCTAGTGGATTGTCCTGGGTAGATCCTCCAAAGACCTGGCGGGATTGTGGGAACGAATACCTAACCTAACCATCCTTATAACACCATGCATAAAGTAAAGTGGTCGGTCTTTTGGTATTATTCTTTCCTTCATGAAACCAATTGAAAAATCATTTGGAAAATCAATCAAGGTACTTGTGATATAATTTCAAAGTATTTTGTACCTTAATTGTTTTGATCATTTTAGAAATGCTCACCCTCAACATGTGCATATGATATTGAAATTGTTTAGCACATGGAGGCAAGAGTTCTTTGAAATATTCTTGATCACAATTTCCGTGGAAAAAGCCATTTGATTTTCTTTGGTAAATTCTCCCCCTCAATATGTGCATAGGATATTTGAAATCATTTTATCACATAGAGGAAAGAGTTCATTTGAAGTACATCCACGATCACAAAATCCATTAAGAAACCATTTAGAAAATCAATCAAGGTACTTATGTTAAAACATAGAAATCATTGTACCTTGAAAGTTTATTTTCTTTTGAAATGCTCCCCCTTAATATGTGCTTCGAGATTCGAAAGCGTTTAGCACATATGTGAGAGCAGCATGCACTTTTGAATCAAGTCGATCATCATTTATCAAATTTCATTATTAAATCACAAATTCTCCCCCGATCAAAAATATCAAACCCTTTGAGATTTTGGATCCTAAGTGATTTAATAAGGTTTAGAAAACATGGGAGAAAAATGTACCTAATTTAAAAGCTCTTCTGGTTTATGGTTAAATGCTCCTCCTCAATCATGTGCATCATGTATTGAAATTGTTTGGCACATGGAGGCAGGAGTACCTTTAAAGGACTAAAACCAATTCCATTTAAACAAATTTTCGATTTAAATCACGATCTCTCCCCCTATCAAAAATTTCAAACCTTTTGAGATTTGTGATCCCAATTGATTTAAATCATTTAAAAGATTTTGGGGAAAGACGTGGCTTGATTTAATTTTGAAAATGATTGATATGGATCAATTTTAGACATTAAAGATTGTTAGTGTCAGGTATGATAGTTTTTAAGAGATCTTTAGGTAAAATAAAACAATTTCACAATCAAACAAGAACAAAAAAAATTTCATTTTGTAAGATCTTTGAGTTTTAAAGAAAATCATACCATGACATAACATTAAATCTTTAGATCACCATTTACTATTGTACAAACGGACCTTTTATGAAGAAATATCGTTTGAAAATATTTTATTTTAAATCACTCTCCCCCTTAATCGATGACCGTAGTCGATGATTGAGTGACTTAAGTTTTTAAAAAAAATGAAGTCCAGTGATTTTTAAAATTTGAGTTCAGTTTATTTTAAAACAATATTTTCCATTTTCAAAACAATATTTTCAAAAAAAATTGTTTTCAAAAATGGTATCATTCACTACTATCCTGCACAAAATACGTTAGGTGGTTCGAAAGCTTCATTGTTGCCGTAGGGTCGAAGAAAACCGTCTGTTGATGCAATGAGACCTTTAGCGTTGCATTTGTCATGCCAACTCTTCATAGAGGTCCAATTAAGCTCCGTTTCTTCATTTGATGATGAAGAAAACCATCTGCTGATGCAGTGAGACCTCTTACGTTGCATTTTTTCTTGCCAACTCTCCATAGAAGTCAAATTAAGCTCTGTTTCTTCATTTGTCAACCCAAGATATAGTTACCCTTTCCTTTAGGCATCCAATCATCTTCAATTGTGGGAATCGGATCGGGAACATTCTTATATACCAATATACCTGCATACGTTAGTGAACACACATACAGATATATGGTGGTCGATATCACCCAAACAACAATCGACTAATAAAAGTCAATCCAACATATCAATCAGATCATACAAAGGCATGGGATTAATGTGTTCATCAAACTCTAATCATCTAATCCTAACAGTCATATCCTAGGCACCTAGTCCTTCAACGTAGGTTAACATGTTTTACATTTAAGTATATATGATAATTAGATAAGCTCGTTAGATGATATAGATTCGAAAACATTCTCCCCCTCAATCAATGACTTATTTTCTGAAAAGTTTAAAAGCGTTGAAGTCATTGATTGAGTTTTCAATTTTACGAAAACTACGAATCGATTGATTTACAAGCAATTCATTTACCACCATTTTTGAAAACAACAAATATTTTTACGAAGAATTTTAGATGGAAAAACATTTGTGTAGGAACAATGATCCTTGACATACTTTCCTCATTATGATTTAGGATAAGTGCACGAAATTTTTAAAATTGGTTTAGCGACACTTTCCTTTCTTGAAGAAGCGTGTTGCTATCTCGAAATAATAGCAAACCATAGTTTAAGCACGGGTTACAATCAAATAATCGCAAGCCATAGTTTTAGACATGTTTGGGAAAAGAATATTTACACCTCCTGCTCGAACTTCATCTATAGTCCCGTGCCGTTATTGAATGACATTTCTAAGACCGTAGATGTTATCGATACCAGAAGACATGTCTTGAAAAACATATTTTTTGGAATTTTTCAAATTTTCTGATTTTTATGGGTTTTTGTTGGTTTTATATTTTTCTAATTACTTTTTGTTGGTTTTATATTTTTGTATTTGGTTTTTGATAAATATATACACAAATAGAGTAGATGATATAGTTTTAAGAAAGGTGATGACACGCTTACCGAGATAAGGATATCGAGCAGCACGTCGTAGAAGATAGAATTCGTCATCTCTTAAACATTCACCACCAAAGCTTCCAAGGCTCTTAAATCAAGAGAAATTGAGCCACTTGAAAGTGAGACTTTGGTAGCTTCCCCCCAAACCGTAAATCTTCTTATTGAGCAGATTATAAGCTTTCTTTCAAGCTTGCCTTAGCCAAATGCACAAAGACGTACATCACATCATATCATCGATCTTGCAGCTCCATATAAGAATGATCATCGTAAGTCTCCGTTCGGGGTTATATCATCAAGTAGAACAACAAAGAATCATCCCACACTTGTATAATCTTCTCAAATTTCTTTTCCACTGAAGTCCAAGCGATCCATACCAAAAAGTTATCACGAGACCACTTCCCCAAGTAGATGAATTGATGCGATCGGTCTCTTAGACTAGAGCTCATGAACCCGAATACACATATACCAAGACGTAGAAACTTATACCATCAAGTAGCAGATTAAGTCCAATAGCCAAAAATAAACCCGATGTATACATTTCTCTCCACAAGAAAGTGTATGAAGCTCAAGAACTCGAAGTACCCGAATGCCCAAAGAGAATAACCGATAACATTGAAGAAGCGGGCGAATCATCGATTATCTCTGCGGATGACTATCTTTGCGGATGTCAACTCCGAATAAGTGATTATATCTACGAATCACCGATTAAGCACTCAAGTAAACAGATGAGCATCCCCAATGTACACAATCTCTCCGATGATTGCGATAACATCGAAATCATCACACACTTGTGTACCTCTTTATCTTCGAAACTAACTCTTCCATCTCTTCCCCCACATAGTTGGAATAAGAACATTAAACGCCATGAGTCAAACCTTGAGTTTCTCTGCGGTAATGACATTTGTCTTCCCGGGATATCTTCAATCACTTAGAAGAATTAAGTTCATCAAGTTTACTCGCTTTATGTTTAGATGTGAGTCTCCTTCCCCCTTGCTAGTTTTGATACTTCAGAATCAACAACACATTCAAAGCCCATATACTAGAAATCTTGTGAGAAGAACACTTGAAGATTTGTGAGAATCAACTTGCTGAAGCAGAATGTGAGCAAGTCTAATTGGGGATTAAATCTGACTTTTCACTCTCCCCCAATTAGTGCTCTCCCCTAAACTGACAATCTTTTCGACGAATACCCAAAATAAGAAGAAGTCTAGAGATAGTTAATGCAATTCGTCTTTAGTCTTCTAACATGTAGCAGGAAATGTAGAACAGACTGCAGACTCGACCTTCTTCAAGATTGTCCAATTGGGGAATAGAAAGTCAACATCTTCAACTCACCAAATGCATTCCCGTTAACTTCCAAATAGCAAATTCCCTTAACTCAAATACCTCCCAATCAAACAAGAACAGAAACATGTTCATTAAGTAAATCAACCCAGCAACTAGAAGCACTTTGTCATTAATCAAATCAGCCCGTGTGAAGATGTCAACCAACAACTCTTAGAAGAAGCTCCATGTGAAGATGACCCGATAAGAAGAAGCTCGGTTCTTACATGAGTTTGGAGCCGTATGACCATATATTCTCATATGTAACTCAACATGCAGAAGTTATCATACTTCTTCTCCCCCCTTAAGAATTGCATACGGAGATGCCATTCTTGATTGAATAAGTGAAAATCATCAAAATGCATTATATTCACTCTTATCCCCCTCAAAGGTAGCATATGATGTCGCCATCGTCATTATAATTGAGCAAGTGGAATAAGAAAACAGTCAACGGTAGCCCGGTTCACTTGATAATTGAAAGCGCATGGAAAAAGCATGAAGCATGTTGATGAGAGTGGTCATAATTGAGAAGATTTCTCTTCTTCCGAAGATAATGCGCACTGAAGCGTACACATTTTTTTTCTTTAGAGTACGAGGCTTGAACTGTTGTTTTCAAACGTCATAAGAAGATTTCTCTTCTTTCGAAGATAAAGCGCATTGAGACGTACACTTTTCTTTTCTTTAGAGAAGGAGGCTTGAACTGTTGTGTTCAAATGTCATAATCTCTCTCTTTTCATCATCTCTTGGCAAACTTGTAATCAAACCCATTATCATTCAGTAGGCTCTTAGTCGTGACAGTTGATGGAGAAAACCCAATATGATGAATTTGACCCTGAAGTAAACTAACCCAAACTCGTGACTTAAACTTGCACATATGTAACAAAGAGCGGTGCCGAGAATTCATCCTCCATTGAATCTCTAAGTACTCTATACTCTTCATCCAACCAACCATCAAGTATAATACGTACATCACCTCTTGAAAATCCACAATTGAATGTGACACTGAGCACTACAACGTAACTCCTTAAAGTGATAGTTATTTTGTGGTGGTAGGAGCCCGATTCCCCCAAGTGGTAAAAGAAAAGGAAAAACTCACCCAACAATAGCTAGATTTCCAAGTCTTCGTTTTTGATAATAAGCTCGAACAAGGATTTTGAAGAATCTTCATCCAACCATCCCCGATACCTTCAGATACTAAGTACACTTGCCCGTGATATTTCACTTCAACCTCAAATAAATAATAGTGAATTAACACCGTTGTCACATCTTCTAGTTAAGAGCTCAACTCTAGCCTTCTTAGACATTTAAATGAACTTTGATAATGGTTTCATCCCGACCATGGTTAAAAGCACATAACCCCGTAAAACCCAGTAATTACCAAACTGCCATGAGGACAATCCAAACAAACACCCAATTCATGAAGTACACCCTTTTATCCCTTCTTCGAAACAAAAACCGTAGAACCAACATCAGATAAGATCTCGTAATACACTTTCCTTTCTCCAGGATGGTTCCATCATTACGGGATTTTACAATTCTATGGTTTAAACCGAGAAATAGGTTCTTTCGCGGGATTTTACAAAACCAAGAATAAACCGTAAGATAGATCCGAAAATGAATTTTACTATTACCAGGATGTTTCCATTGTCACGGGATTTTACAAATCTATTATTTAAACCGAGAAATAGTTTCTTTCGCGGGATTTTACAAAAATCAAGACTAAACCGTAAACAATGTTACTTTGAACGTGTTATGACAACTTTGGTTTCGGTGAATATCTGTTTTAGAGGAACATGCAACGGTTCATCAACGGTTCATAATCCAACATCAACAATATCATCAACCATCCAATAAACACATCATTCACGCATTCTGTCGGCAATTGCAGTGACAACATGGTGAAGTAAACCCGATATGCCAAACTTGATCATGAAGTGAAATTCCCCAGATTTGTTACTTAAACTTGTACTAATCCTTGTGAAGAAGAAATGGTATACCCAATGTACAAAACCTCTTGACGTATCCTCAACTGCGTGAGACACCGAAGTGATAGTTACGTTGCGGGTTAAGCGAGAAAGAATCACAAACGTAACTAAATAGCCAAGTCTTTATCACACTCTATAAATTCCCAAACAAGTTATCTTCGTGGAAGGGTAGAAAGAAAGAAGACGAAATAAGTAAACGCGCTTGGAAAACCTCACTTCAATTCCAGAGAAGAAATATCGTTCAAACAACCCCGTAGTCAACCTTGTTTAATTATCAGTTCAAGCCGTGACATAATAAATTCCGTGAAAATGTATAACACAAAGAATCAAACCTCATAATACACCGAATCTCATTATCACGCCAAATCATATTATTGACAAGTCACTTCAACAAATCACATCATCAAATCTCATAACTTAAAATTCTTGATCAAATCTCATCATCTGCAATCAAATTAATTTTGAGAAGCTTGTATTTCCGTTATCCTAATCCAAGCCATCACACAAATTACACAAACCCGGTCTAAGCCTACAATCAAAACATACGATGTTGGTTTATGAACTTCACACAAATATGTAACCCATATTAAATCCACGATTTCACATTGGAATCTCCCATTGGGTACAATACCGCTCATGAAACAAATAAGCAAGGCCATGCCATCCACTTTCCACTCGACCCATTCAAGTTAACTACATTAACATACTTGATCCATATAATCCTTACTAATCATAACCACATTACACGGCCCAAATAACAATTGTCAAGCCCCAAGGCCCATGTTTACAAAACCGGTTACACATAGTCTTACTCTAATCACGGAGTGATATAAAGCCACACATAAACACTTAGCCTCAAAATCTTAATTGTAAGTTATAGGATTTCACAAACACACTAAACCATAATCACATGGGCGTTCAAGTATGTTTAGAGAGAGAAATTTCTAGAGAGAAAGAAAAGAGAGTTGAGAACTATGTGAAATAAAGAAAATGGTATTGAGCTCCAACCTCTACCTTGGGAGGTAGAGGGTATTTATAGTGTCTTACAAATAAACGCCACCTACGGGTGTGGATCGTGCATACAGTGGGTAAAGACCCGTCCGTCCTCCACGGTGTTACATAAAAACTACTTGCTAACATAACTTGACTACGACTACGAGCTTTCTAACGAATACATATACTTGAGGTGACCGACTCTTTAACGATTGAATTTTCTAATTCCTAAAAATCTCCCTTAAAGGAGGTCACCTCAATTAACAATGAATACAAACAGATATTACATTAGATTGTTCTAGGATTCTTGATCAAGTTCTTTGCTCAAGAGCTCGTAGTCTTTGATTCTTCGAGTTCCGCATGTTTGGATACTTTCAAGTGGAGGTCTTTAAGCGATCCACGTGATGATGAGTTTTGAGCCGGCATTGAGATTATCGACAAACAAAATCTCGACTCTACCTTTGTGGTGTTGGTATTATGTGATGTTGTGACATTTGGACCGACATGCTCACATTACGGATCATGATTTATTCTCATCGAGTAGCGGAAGCTTTCGTTGATTCATGATATTGGCGCGGTAGTAGCGAAGCATGGAGTGAAAATATCGAGTCATTGATGCACTTATCATGATATCTTTAGAGATGAATGTGTAGTGTGAGCATGCGGCTATAAATTGACCGCATCATTACGATCATTTGCAACGTCGGGCGTGCACGCATACAACAGTTAGCAATAAAGTACACGAAAGTGTCTTTGAACATTTTCGTTGAATTGAGGTACACGGCCCATGGTTCTTGCTGTGATCGGTATAATTCGAATAATTTCCTTGACGGGTTTCAAGTTGCTCTAGTCGTTCTCAAACCGAACGTCTCAAAGAAGACAACACGGAGCGAGTGAACCGGTAATTGAAATTCAGCGATTGATGAAAAGAGATTTGACAAGAAACAATCATGTATTGCTCAATAGATATTGTTTTGCAATACAACGAAGGTTTTAATGAAAATCATTTATCAATCATAAACAACTTTTATTTTGAAATATTAGTACACGATCGATGTGCTATAGAAAAAGTTTTAAGCACAACGACCGGTTTTCAAAGGTATCCAAAATACCAAATAAAAGGAGAAAAATAGGGAAAAATGTTTTTTATGATTTTTATATTTATCTTAATCTATTAAAATTGAAAAACTATTTTTTGGAACTTTTTCTCAATTAATTGCAATTAAAGCTAATTAAAAATGAATAAAAACTGATTTTAATCTAGAAAAATAGTGAACAGTGTCTAAAAATTATGAAAATTTCAGGAAAATATTAAAATGTTATTTTAAAACTGAGAAAAATATAAAAACTAGGGCTTATTTGGAAGAAAATGCAACTGATGTGTAAAAGGAGCTAGAATAAGCACTAGGAAATAAGCAAATAAGCTCTACAGTGAGCCAACTGAAAACATAAGCTAAGGTATGCTAAAATCAATCTAAGGCAACTAATTCTAGCTAATTCTAACACCTAATGAGCAGAGAACCACTGATTTAAGCTAAACTGATATATAAGCAAAACTGAATCTGACCCTACTGTTTAAGCACTTGCACTAGATTATCCAATAAGCTACAGAGAAAAATAAAAGTATGGTCCTCAAGACCACCAACCAGAGCTTATTTGTACCAATATTCAGCTAATAAGGACAAGTAATTAAGGAGCTAGAGATCAAACAAAAGGGCAGATTAAGACACTATGCTGCTGATGCAGCAAATCAGTGGAGCAAAACAGGTAGATGCAGGCCAAGTTAAGCACTAGAATAAGCTTCTAAAGGATATTCCTACAAGACCTATACTACTATCTATCTAATAAATCAATAAGGCAACAAATTCACTACATCTTAAGCTGAAAATCAGCTTTTAAAACAAACAGTGCAGCCACAGTTCACAAACTGATGTGCAGTTTTATGATTGAAAATGAAACCAACATTACCTAGACTGACTTGGAAACCTTAAAGTGATGAATACTAAATTATTGAAATCAACAAACCAAAACCTCTTACTCAGTTTCTACATTTTGAACTTAACAAAACCTCAACATTAAGCACAATCCAAACACCCCTTTATTAAGCTTATTGAGAAACTAAACTATGAAAACTGATTAAATGAACTTGTTACTGAATCAAAATGAGTAAACCATCATTAAACTTAACCATAAATCAGAATAACACCAGAAATTTACCAAAACTAAATTTGACTTCAAGGTTTGACTTTTGTTGACTTTTAAGAAGACTTGAAGAATGAGAACAGTTAAGACACTATGATACTCACATAAGCTTTGTAAAGCTTGTGTGAGCTTAATCCAACAGTAAACACAACTTTTTAATTGATTGAAACAAGATTGTATGAAAATCGAATTGACAATGGATCAATGAAGGAAAACTTGATTGATTAAGTGACAATACAAGAGCATTAAAACTACAATGAAGAGACTTGATTAAGCTACTAAAACAGTAAATGACAGGAACATAAAAGGCCAAAATTCCTCTAATGCTTAAGGAATTGGACAATTTACAATGAGACTTGAGAGGTCTTTTTATAGCTTGAGAGGAGAGGCCTGGGATTCCTTTGAGAAGAGCCTAGAAGGCCATTGCTGAGCCACACAATCATTCCATGATCACCTTAGCCAATCACTGTCCTCCATTTGCACTTGTGATGTGTCACGGCCAATCAAAAGGCTTGGTTTGTCCACGTGTCATTCCTTCTGACAAGTCAGAGGTGGGAAAGGTTAGATAGATTCTTAGTACCAAGTTTGTGTTTGGGATTGAGTAAAAGGTGTGGGTAATTGGGTGTGTTTGGGTGTGGGAGGAAGGGGAAGGGGAGGGTACTGTTTGGGGCGCACTTGTGTTTTAATAATATATTTCAAAATAATTGACCGGGTCGTGGGTTTGTTTTGACCAGGATCCAAGTATTAATAATACGGGTTTAAGTGGGATCCGGGTAGAGGGTTGGTTTAGCCGGGTGAAGTGATTGGGCCATGGTGTTAGTTTGTGAATATTTGGGCCGAGAGTTATATTTTGTGTAATGGATTGGATTTATATTGGACATGTGTTAATACTTGGACTAGTAGTGAATATTTAGGGACCAATGTTGTAAATGTTGAAAGTCAATCCATAACTTGAACCGTGATTGATTCAAAAGATTGAATCGCCCCATTGTTTACATTCGGTTGTCACATGGTTGATCTATTGGATAGATCTCACATGCCACCCACCAGGAGCTTGTTTGATGTTGGCTCCAGAAGGCTTTCCATCTTCATTGTGAATATGTATACATATCACTCAGATGTTCTGGCAATACCACAAGGATAATGCGTAGGACTCAAGATATAATCTCTCTTTCCACATTGTGTGATACATAGAGTCTTCATTGAAAGTGTCCTAATGAGATTTATTGATGATCTCGTGGCTCTAGACTCAATTGTGCATATTTCGATCCTATGCCGGAGACTAGGGAGAGGGTCTCCTTCTTCAATATCAACAAACTCTAAGAGAAAGTCGATAGATAATGTCGGTTCTCCGTGAGAATGAAACAAGTCCTTTTAAGAGAAACTTGAGTAGTTTGGGAAGATGTAGTGCGGTGCGTCATTTGGGTCCATGACGTCTTGTCTTCAATACCAAGTGTTACCTTAGTAACCACCAAGAGTATATGAATTGAACCGGTATCCCTAAGGTTGAATTATCGGAGGGCTATTTATTTTCACCCTTTTCACATTCAATTCTTTTCATTCTTCACCCCTTGATTGCTTACGAGACTTCATAACTAGAACCTTGTTGGGTTTATTCCAAGATTAGCTCTGTCTCATCCGCACTCTTCCCATATATCACATTTCTCCCTTTTTTCATCATACCTAAGGACTTCTACACTATCTAGTGGATTGTCCTGGGTAGATCCCTCCGGTTCGGCGGATCATGGGAACAAATACCTAACCTTATCGTCCTTATATCACCATACATAAAGTAAAGTTGGTCGGTCTATTTGGTATCGTTCATCCGCAATTGGAACCAATTGAAAACCATTTGAAAATCAATCCGGATACTTGTGATATATTATCAAAGCATTTTGTACCGAATTGTTTTGATATTTTAGAACACGAGCTCCCCTCAACATTTGCATCAAGCATCATTTTGTTATAGAAGTAATTTTCATGTTTGAGGGTTGGCTTGCATCTAAGAGTAGTTATATAAAGAATGTTGTTTTCAAAATAGTTGCTCCCCTCAATATGTGCATAGAAATTTGAAAATGTTTTGCACATATTAGGAAAAACGCACATTAAAATAATTTGATCACGTTTCAAATCTTTGTGGTTTAAGATAGATGCTCCCCTCAACATGTGCATGAAAAATTTGAAATCGTTTGGCACATGTGGGAGGAGAGCTTGTACATCCTTATAAAACCATGTATCGAATTATCGGTTTAAATCCAATTTAAATCACAAAATCTCCCGATCACAATTATCAAATCATTTGAAATATGTGATCTCTGTGAGATTAAATTGATTTTGAAAGCTTTAGGAGAATTGTGACTTGATTATGAAAACGTTTTAACCGATTAGGATCGGATTTTGAGACTTTAAACTCCAGTGATTAAACATGCATGATTATCTTTTGAAAACAATTGAATGACGAATAACCTTTTGATTTAATTGAAATCATTCTCCCCCTAAATCAATGACATAAGTTGTTGATTGAGAGATAGATATTTTTGACAAATGTTAAGTCCAGATGATTTTCAATAATAGAGTCCGAGTTAATTTTTCAAAGCAATTAGTTTTCATTAGATTGTAAGTAATTGTTTATAGAATTAGAGCATGAAATTTGAAAAACAAAATAAGGCATGACTTTGTTCTTTCTTTGAAAACGGGTTACTGCCTGAAATGACAATAAACCACCATTTTTCTCCGCCTCATTTTTTTTAGACTATGTACATTCGAAGAACATCTAAAGACCCGTGACATTCTTTGAATATCAACACAAAGTTCGTAGATATTATCGAATCGAGGAAAACATGACAAAAAGACAATATTTTTGGAATTTTTAAAGATTTTCAAAATTTTTGTGGATTTTTGGAAGTTTTATATTTTTATATTTGTTTTTTAAGGTTTTGTAATTTTGTATTTTGCTTTTCGAATAGATATTTACAAGAGATAGATGAGTAAAGACCTTTACTCCTCGTCTTCCTCTTGAAGATGCTTGAGTGTTTCGGTTGTAGACTCTTTAGCCCAAGACGTGGAAGGATAAACTCAAAACGTTCTCTAGGAAGAGCTTTGGTGAAGATGTCGCTAACGGTATCCGGACCTTACAAAGTATAGTTCCACCACACCGTTTTCAACTTGTTCCTAATGAACCGATGTCGAATTTCGATGTGCTTTGCTCTTGAGTGTTGTACGTTGTTGCATGAGAGAGCAATAGCACTTTATTATCACAATGATGAGAGGATTTTGTTGAATTCAAATCCATAGTCGATAATTGGGATCTCATCCATAGGATTTGAGCACAACAAGATGACATGGCTATGTATTCACCTCAGTAGAGGAAATAGAAGTACTCATTTGCTTCTTTGAAGACCACTCACAAGCTTATCACCCAAAAGCGAGCACCTCAGACGTGCTTGACGAGTATCTTGACATCCTGCATGATCGAGATCGACTTCACGGTGAACAATGTCGGATCAACTGCTCCTTTCTTTGAATCCAGTAGATAGAAGAAACTTTAATAGCGTATCATACCATGCCCTTGGAGCTTGCTTAAGACCGTATAGAGCCTTCTTCAAACGATAGACGTGAGTAGGATGGTGCGGATTCATAAAGCCTTCAGTGGTGACGTAACGACTTCTTTAAGATCTCCGTTAAGAAATGCCGTCTTTACATCCATCTGATAGACTACCATGTTCTTACTTATAGCATTAGCCACGAAGATTCTGATCGCCTCAATACGAGCAACTAGAGCAAATGATTCTTCAAAGTCAATACCCTCCTCCTGACGGTATCCTTTTGCAACCAACCTAGCCTTGTTCTTTAATACATCGCCATGCTCATCAAGCTTCACTTTGAAGATCCACTTTAGAGCAATGATCATTGCATAATCTGGAGCAGGTACTAATTCCCATACATCAAGTCGATCAAACTCATGAATTTCTTCTTGCATGGCATTGAACCAAATTGTCTTCATTCATGGCGGTTTAACATCTTTTGGTTCGACCTTAGAGTATGGAGTTGAAGAAGCACCATAAGGCATCGGTTGCAAGTTGTTTCGTGTTGATCTTGGACGAGAGGGTTTCCAATGATGTTGTCCAATGGATGATCATGTGTCCATTTCTTAAGATGTTCATGTGGTTGTTGTCGGCGAAGTAGCGAGTCTATATCTCGATGATGATGGTTCGATGATGATTCGAGAGCAAATATGTTCTCAAAGGGTTCATCTTCCGGAGGAGCAAGAGGGTTTTCATCATCGTAATGGCGTAACATTTCCATTTTGTACACTCGATGATTGATGATTTGTTGATGAGACAGTGATCGGCAGCGCTTCTTGACTTAATGACATTGAAACGAAGGGCTAACTTCATTGGCGGGGATATAGGCGACCTCATGATGGGCCGACATATCATTAACACTTGGTTCATAGTGTTCATCAAACATTGGATCAAATAGTTTCTTCAAATCATCCTCTCAAGGAGGTACATAAGGAGTTCTTGGTGAGGATTAGAAACACGAGTAGAACTGATGGGACTACTTGTTAAAGGTTGAAATCTTGGTCCGAACTAAATTGTCCCGGAGCCATTTGACCGTCAACTCATCAAGCGAAGCGTGAATTGTTTCCATGATATTTCGGGTTCTCTTGTTGTAGATTCGGTAACCTTTTACGCTTTGTGCATATCCTACAAATACTCGGTGTCCGCTTTAGCTTTAAGCTTCCCTAAGTCTTGGCCCTCATTAGTTGGATAGCACAATGCACCAAACACACGAAGGAATGAGAGATTAGGTTTTCTATTGTGGACAAGTTCATATGGAGTTTTCCATGAGCGGTGTGAATTAGTGATCGATTTTGTGTGTAGCATGCGGTGGCAATGGCTTCACCCGAGAAACATTGGAACCTTTGAGTAAATTAGCATTGTTCTTGCGGCTTCCACAAGAGTTCGATTTAGTCTTTCAACTACACCGTTCTATTGAGGAGTTCGTGGAACACTTCTTTGATGACCGATTCCAATACTTTCATAAAACTCACTAAGTTGTTTGTTAACAAACTCGGTTCCATTGTCGGTTCGGATGATTCGCGGGTTTGTTAAGTCGAACTGCAATGTTGATAAGTTTGATGATGATATATGGAGTTTCATCCTTTGTCCTTAAGAACTTAACCTGTGTGAATCGAGAGTAATCATCAACCATGACTAGCACATATTTCTTCCCAAAGATATTCTCGCACTCTCATGAGTCCACATAAATCCATGTGAATTGTATGAAGAACTTCAGAATCGAGTTTGTAGGTTTGGGTTTGTGGGCATATTTCTTGCTTTTCCTAATTGGCATCTTGAACAAAGATGATCCTTTTCATACTTTAGTCTAGGTAAACCTACAACTAAGTCCTTTCGGAGAGATCATTGATGGTGCGAAGTTCAAGTAATTGAGGCAGCGATGCCATAACCATGACTTTGTTTTGAAGCCTTTGACAACAAGCAAATTGAGAAGACTTAATCATATCTTCGATAGAGATGGTGTATAGATTTGAACCACGTGTTCCTCTTAAAAGCTCTTTACCATCAAGTTCTCTAACGAAACAAGTATGTTTTCAAGGCCACTTCTAGATCGTAATCACGAAATTGACCGACGTAAAATAAGTTATGACCAAGACCTTCTGCGTAATATACTGGAGATAACACTATCACCGACAACATAATCTCCATAACCCATAATAGCACCGAAATGATCGTTCCCGAATCTAACAGTCCAGATGAATTTGCTCACGAAGTTCATGAGCCGTGACCGGTCTCGGTCATATGCTTGGAACGACTGAGTCCAGTACCACAAAGCGATTTGAGCGATCTGCGGTTGAACACGAGACAAAATGGATAATCGGATAATTGGGAACCCCATGCAATAATGGGTTCCACTTGGTTAGCAACGATGATTGGAACACCCGCATCGTAGTAGAAACAATGGAATCATCGAAATAGATGCGGTGCTAGTGTCAATATTTGACCTATTCAAAGTATGTTCACTTCTTAAGGGAATAGTTCTACCAGTAGGCATTCATTTACTAGTGGGCACTGTCTTAGCAAATTTAGGGTGGACCTCATTAGCCTTATGGCCATAAGGTATCAATTGATAACCTATTTTACTAAATATTCTTCCTATGGGTTTCCACTGTTTTCTAACTTTCTTTCGCCTTTGCCTTTTAGCCTTCTTAGCTTGATTTTTTGCATAAACAATTTTAATAGGGCATTTAACAACATTAATCAAATCATTCACACCACATTCATGATTAGTAACAAAATTCAAGCAATCATCGTACATGGTTTGCGATAGTAGCGAATCGAATTAATTACGATGCGCTTATGGCAAATACTAGAATCAACACGATTCGTCTTATTCAAATCCTCCCTAAGGTGATCTTCTACTTTCTTCCATCGAGCATTCCTAGCATGCAAGGTCCTATCATTCTTTGTGTTGCCTTGAGGCTTTGACCCGCTTGCTTTGGTGTCACTTACTACTCTAGAGGGAATTGGAACATTAGTTGGTTTTGCTACTTTTGCATTCTGAACTAGAAGTGCAAGGATCCGAACTACTTGAAGGCACCTTAGTGTTCACTTTCTTAAAACTGGGCATAGAATGGTTTGTGTCAAAGACTAATAAGGTTCTCTTGTTGATAGTTCTTTTTTCCTCCCTAGAGGTGTTGTGTCAAAGGCATTAGTGAAGGATGCCGAAAGAGTCAAGACGAAGGCATTAGTGAAAGGTGCTTTACGTCCGTGTCAAAGGCATTAGTGAAGGATGCCAAAAGAGTCAAGTGAAGGCATTAGTGAAAGGTGCCGAACGTCCGTGTCAAAGGCATTAGTGAAGGGTGCCTAGAAGTCAAGTCAAGAGGCATTAGTGAAAGATCCCAAAGGTGTACAATCGATAAGGTGTATCGATGTACAAATAGAGATAGGTTGTTTCTAAGGACATTGATATCCTTGATGATGTTGTAATAAGGAGTGGGTCTTCCTTTGGGATAGGTGTTGTATAGTGTTGGGTAGTAGTTCCTCTTTTGTAATGGAACTCGGTATCTAGCCTTGTACCGGACAAAGTGTAGGCGACGTTGTGATAGGTATGGTTCTACCTTGTGGAAGAACCCGGTGTCTAGCCTTGTACCGGAAAAAGAGTAGGCGACGTTGTAAAGGCTTCTCCGACATAAGGAGTTGGTGTCGTGTAGTGATTATGAACTCTCGAGTAGGTGACTTGGGGAGTGGAGTAGGGCAAGGAAGGTGTCCTTGTAGCCGAACCACTATAAACACTCGTGTCGTGGTTATGTGTTTCTTACTCTTTATCTTTTCTTTACACATTTACATATCTATCTATCAATGTCCAACATACACATCCAAATAGATTGACATAAGTCGATCTAAATATATTAAAACGAAGTTTAAATCGGTAAAACTATTCAACCCCCCCTTCTAGTTTTCCACACGTCTCATGGATAGGAGTTATATGACTAGCACAAAAACCGTTTTCACTCAAATTCCACCCCAAAAATGTGAGGTTCGCCCCTAGATCTTTAGGAATAAAGCATTCACCTTTAATGCTTAGAGAGTGTACCGGTAGTATAATAGATTCTAGAACTTGTTTTGTGATGCATTCCGAGATTGCTAGTGAGACTACACTTGTGTCGTTAGGAATAACTAAATGATAAGAGGCATTAGAATAACCCTTGTTTGAAACATGTATTATAATAACTTCTTCCACATCGGTCAAGTAATTACCCCACACCCTTGCGATGTACTCATCTTTAGTACACGATACCCCTAGTTAACCCCTCAAAGCCTATCCTTTTCGCGGTTCTCGTGATGTTTCGGTTTTCTGGAATATCAATGAAGAGCATTGTTTACAATCCACCCCCAAATGTACACCCAAATCGCTTTAGCCTACCTTGTATGCACTCACCTTTAGTGCATTATTGTTATCATACTAAACCCTTAGTTCAATTATCTAGTTACTTGCATGGTTGCTAAGTCAAGTCATATCTTTTGTACATAGTTTTGGGATGATTGGGACTCATGGGCAAAAGTAATATTTTATGGAGTAACGGGAAGGAACGTTAAATTCAAATTCCCTTTTTCTATGTAATTAAATACTCCAAGTGTTTTGATCTTTTCAAATCGGGTCAAATTAGTGTTAGAGAAATAAAAACTCAAGTTAGGGATGCTCCTATAAATCTCTTATATTTTGATACTGTCGTAGACGATGGTAGAGTAAAAATATATGCAAAAAATAAAAATCGAAAAAAAAATTGAAGAAAAACATACGGGCTACCATCCTACATCTATCTTTATGTTTATGTCTTTTAAATTTATGTATGTTTGTTTCAAGTTATCTAGAGTTTAGTGAGTCGAGTCTTGGCTTAGTAACGCCATGCTTTTCATGCTTGTAACATAAGATTTTTGACTTGCCACCACTAAATCGCCTATCCAACAAAACCCTTTATTTCCCTCCCGTAAGCCTAACGTTACAACCCTTGAAAAGACCTCTTAGATAGTTGTTCCTAGGTGCTTACGCCAAAGCGGTGGAGGTTTGATCTAGTCTCAAGCCTATGGTAATCTATGTACTATGCCAGGTAATGAGTGTTTATCTTCCATTTACATTTACTATATTTCATATAAACCCGAGAGATGAGAGAATCCAAACACCCCTTGTGAGGTGCTAGTATATAATTTCCGTGCTCGTTATGACTATTGCGGTGCTTTTACTTGTTATGAATTATTCTAAACCTATGCTTTATGCCCCTTAACTTATAAATTGATTGGCCAAAAGAACATTTGCTTGAGGACAAGCAAATACCAAGTGTAGGGATATTTGATAAGGATTTAAAATGTGCACTTTTAAGGGTTCATTTAAGCCCTTAATTGACCACTTTTATATTCGTTACTGCTTAATTTCGTTCCTTTTCACTTTTTAGGTCTCTTGGAAGCAAAATGCTGGAATGATGGACATTTGGACGAAAAGGAGTGAATACATGAAGAAAACAGCAAAGTCAAGATCGAAGCCATTCAAGTTGCTCAAACCCGAACTGACGTCCCAATCAAAGGCGACGCCGTCCTCTATCTGATTTGATAATTACATGCACCGACGACTCGGTGGAATTTTTGCTCATAACACTGACGTCGGGGCTTTGAAAAAGAAGGACTTCACTCAGACTTTTCATCTCAGATGGCCTAGATCCAAAACCAAGACGACATCCCATATGAAGCCTGACGGTGTCACAACTCCAACATAACGCTGTCCCATCGATAACTTGAACAAGACGAAAACCCTAATGACGGCGATCTGACGACGTCCCACCTATAAGGCGACGCCGTTGCAAGTGTAAATCTATATATAGAATTCGATTTTTCTGCATTTAAAGAGGTAGACTTTTGGAGTAAAAACCCTAAATGTTTGTAGTCCGACTTGGACAGTATCTTAGGGTCCCAAACCCTATTTTACACATCAAGATAAGTGTTTTAATCCAATAGTATCATTATGTCTTCCATTTATTGTGTGTATGCTTGCTTGTTTAACATGTCTAGCTAAATTTCTCATGTGTTTGCTTAGATCTATGAAACCTAGTTGTTAATTATTGATTGGTTGTCTCTTATCTTAATTGTAATTGGCTTAGGAGTGCAACTAGGATATCGTTGTGTTTAAATGCTTGAGTAATATTTGTGAACATTAGTTTATGAATCACTTAGCGGATTTCGTAGTCTAAACATCCAAAGATAACCTTAAAGTTAGTTTATGATTAATCTAGCAGATTTCGTAGGCAATAACCTAAAGGTAATCTCAAAGAGTTAGGGCATAGGCACACCTCGACCTTAGAAAACACAACGTGTTAAGAATAAGGATGTGACAATTCAACCAACAATAAAAGATAACTGGGGAGTAATAGTATCTAGGTAAACACATTTTTAATCATCATACGAGCACACAATCAAATAGACATAGCTACCCGTAGTATTAGATAATAGATAGTAGAAGTAATTAGTAGAAGTACCACCCCCAAACCATTTGCCCCGAGATTTTACCTTAGCTTTCTAAAAAACATATAAAAGATAAAAAAAAAGAATCATCCTCAACCCCACCTTAGCGTAATACACTTTTTGCTAGTATTCCTATTTCCCTAGAGAACGATATCAATACCCGAGGCTTACCCAATACTACACTACAACCATTAGGTTCACTGCCTAGGGTGTTGAAAAACTTGCTCGACGAAAAAGAAGTTCCTTTGACCCCGAACGCGCTTCGTACGCGCATCAGCAATCTATGCAAAGACCACCTTACACTCTTTGAAACCAATGGATTTATCTATTGGAAAAACCGTTTTGAAGCAAATGTTAAGTCAAAAGATATAGATCTTTGGTTTGTTATAATTAAAGGAGACTTTAGTCTCACAACAAAAGATATTTCTAGTAATGATCAAAAGAAACTAATAGCTAAAAATAATGAAGCTAAAATGATGCTTTATAATGCTTTACCTATAAAAGAATATGAAAGAATTTTTATGTGTGAAACCGCAAAAGAGATTTGGGAATCTTTGATTATTACACATCAAGGAAATTCACAAGTCAATGATAACAAAATTGATCTTCTTGTTCAACAATATGAGCAATTTGTTATCTCTGAAGATGAAACCATTGATTGTGGATTTGCTCGCTTTAATACTATTATTACTTCTCTTAAAGCACTTGATGAAACTTTTCGTAGTAAGATCTTTGTCAAGAAATTTCTTAGAGCACTCCATCCGAAGTGTAGAGCAAAAGTGATGGCTAATGAGGAATCAAAAGATCTCTCAATAATGTCACTTGACGAGGTAATTGAAAACCTTAAAGTACACGAAATGGTGATGGAGAAAGATTCGGAGATCATCAAAGGAAAAAGAGAGAAAGTCAAATCCGTTGCTCTAAAGGCAAGAACGGAATCTAGTGATGATGACGAATCTTGCTCGGGTAGTGAAGATGAGGAGTATGCTATGGCCGTTAGAGATTTCAAAAAGTTCTTTAGAAGAAGAGGAAAGTTCGTAGGGCAACCCCGAGATGAAAAGAAGCCATTCTGAAAAGACCAAGATGAAAAAAAGGAAAAAGGTGAAAGGAACTGCTTTAGATGCAGTGATACAAGTCATCTAATAGGAGATTGCCCCAAGCCACCTAAAAGCAAAACTCAATGAGCTTTTGTAAGTGGTGCTTGGAGTGATAGTGAGGATGATGAAGAATCAAGCAAGGATGAGATCGCTCTAATGGCACATGAATCAAACGAGGTACATTCCGACTCATTTTACTCTTCTATTGATGATGACACTTTGCAAAAACAATATAATCAATTGTGTGAGCTTAGCTTGAAAATCATAACTAAAAACAAGTTTTTAAAGACTAAAAAGGAATTTTTAGAAAACGAAATTTATGAGTTAAAAGAAAAGGCAAAACGATTAGAAAAGGGGAAAGCAAATGATGATGGTTGCAAATCATGTCAAGAGCTTAGTCTTGAAATAGAAAAGCTAAAACTCACACAAGAAGTTCTCATTGAACATAACTCTAAATTTAAAAGATTTAACAAAAACATTTCTTGTGCCAATGAAATAGTAAGAATTGAAAAGTACCGAGAAAACACAAGTGGATTAGGTTTGAATGAAGTACAAATTCGAATAGTCAAACCAAAATGGCGAAAAAGACAAACAAAATGTCACATCTGCTGCGAAGACAGCCACGGACCGAACGGACCCAAAATAGGGTTCCGTCCGTTGTAAGAATTAGTGCCGTGGTGATCTGCAGTGAGAACAAAATGTTTTCAAAACGGACAGTAGTGAATTTGTCAAGGTAACAAAGAAAACCAAGGATATTGTTAAAATAAAACCGGCTGTTACATTAGGAGTAGGACTTGCTAGAAATGAATTTAGATCTAAAACTACTCAACAATGGCCTAAAACACCTATTGCCAAATGCCCCTTTCCCAAGAGAAACTACAACATACAACCCAACTATCAACATGCCGGTTGGAATCAAAACTTCCCTAGACCATATCAAACTCCAAATTACATGCCATGGAACCCTTACCCATCATTTCCATACATGAACTAAGTAAATGGTATGTTTAACCCAAACGGACCCATGAGATATTGGGGACCAAACGCTTGAGTTATTTGTGTCATAGGTATGCTTGAAAGTTGGATTAGAACCTGATGAATGGATAAAGGATAGTGGATGCTCAAGACACATGACGGGCAACAAAAGCCTCTTCTCAACATACCAAGAGTATGACGGAGGTAATGTCACTTTTGGTAGCAATCTCAAAAGCAAAATCATTGGCAAAGGTACGATCGCTCATAACTCCCTAACTATTAAAAATATTGCTCATGTTGATAGGTTAGGATTTAATCTACTTAGTATTAGCCAACTATGTGATAAAAAGTATAAAGTACTATTTGAAAGAAAATTGTAGTAAAATACTAAAAGATGGTATCACCATAGCTAAAGGAGTTAGGAAAAATAACCTATACGTCATGAAAATAGATAAAACATCTAATGAAAAACTTTGCCTAACAACCTTAGATGATAACTCTACTCTTTGGCATAGACGATTAGGTCACGCTAATATGAGACTCATCAAAAACCTATCCTCAAAAGAGCTAGTTAGAAACCTACCAAAATTAAAATATGACCAACATTTTTGTGACGCTTGCAAAATTGGCAAACAAACTCATAGTAGCCTTAAGGCTAAAAACATGGTGTCCACATCTAAGTGTCTAGAGCTTTTGCGTATGGACTTGTTTGGTCCATCCGCTATAAGAAGTTATGGGGGCAACCTATACACCTTGGTCATAGTAGATGATTATTCAAGGTTCACTTGGACATTATTTTTGAAAACTAAAAATGAAGCTTTTGATAAATTTGAAATACTTAATAAGAAAATTCAAAATCAACTAGGTATCAACATTGTGTCGATCCAGACGGATCATGGCCGCTAATTTGACAATGAAACACAATTCAGAAACTTTTGTGATGCAAATGGTATAACACATAACTTCTCGGCTCCTCGAACACCTCAATCTAATGGAGTTGTAGAACGTAAAATAGAACTATTCAAGAAATGAGTAGAACAATGCTTAATGAACAAAACATACCTTAAAAGTTTTGGTGTAACGCTTGCTTGATACTTCTACATACATTTTAAATAGAGTTTTAATACGTCCTTTCTTGAACAAAACACCATATGAATTATATAAAGGCAAAAAGCCAACTTTAGGATATTTTAGAGTGTTTGGATGTAAATGTTTCATTCTTAATAGCAAAGACTATCTCACCAAATTTGACCCAAAGTATTATGAAGGTGTGTTTCTTGGTTACTCACAAACTAGCAAAGCATACATAGTCTTAAACAAAGAAACAATGAGAGTCGAGGAATCGTTGAACATAACATTCGACGAAAGTCCACCTCCCTCTAAGACATCACCATTGAGTCGAGGAATCGTTGATGACTTAGTTGAAAGCCAACTTGTAGAAAGTCAAGAAATAATTGAAAATGACAAGGAAGATGAACCATTAAATAATGAAATTATAAACATCAAAGAATCCAAAAGTAATCCTTTAGAAAAAGTCATTGGACAACTAAATCAAAGAACATTAAGTTCACAAACCCAAAATCAAAGTAACTACTTTTGCTTTGTATCAACCATTGAACCGAAAAACATAAACGAAGCAATAAAAGATGAATCTTGGGTAATTGCTATGCAAGAAGAGCTAAACCAATTTGTTAGAAATGATGTTTTGAAATTAGTTCCAAAACATAAAAATCAAACTATAATTGGAACGAAATGGGTTTCTCGAAATAAAATGGATGAAAACGGTATAGTGTCTAGAAACAAAGCTAGGTTGTCGCACAAGGTTATAATCAACAAAAAGGGATTGATTACGACGAAACTTATGCACCAGTAGCTAGGCTCGAGTCTATTAGAATCTTACTTGCATATGCATGTGCTTATGACTTTAAATTTTTTCAAATGGATGTTAAAAGTGCATTCCTAAATGGGTTCATTAACGAAGAAGTATATGTTGCTCAACCTCCCGGTTTTACCGACTTTGAAAAACCACATCATGTCTTTAAACTTAAGAAGGCATTATACGGACTTAAGCAAGCACCAAAAGCTTGGTACGATCGGCTTAAGACTTTCTTAGTAGAACACAAATACACCATGGGATTAGTAGATAATACTCTCTTTACCAATAAAAGGGAATCACACATTATCATAGTTCAAATATACGTTGATGACATCATATTTGGATCAACTTGTCAAGAGCTATGTGATGTTTTTTCTAAAATCATGCACAACGAGTTTGAGATGAGTATGATGGGTGAGTTAAAATTCTTTCTAGGACTTCAAATTAAACAACTAGAAGATGTCATATTCTTTAACCAATCTTAATACATAAAAGATATGCTTAAGAAATTTGGTCTTGAAGATTCAAAACCAACTAAAACACCCATGTCCTCGGACACAAAACTTACCAAGGATGAGGAAGGTGAATCGGTAGATAATACTAAATATAGAGGAATGATCGGTAGCCTACTCTATCTCACGGCTAATAGACCTGACATTATGTTTAGTGTTTGTCTATGTGCTCGCTTTCAAGAAGATCCTAAAGGATCACACTTAGAAGCCTTGAAACGGATATTTAGATACATTAAGGGAACGACATGTTTAGGATTATGGTATCCCAAAGGAACGGGTGTAGAAACTATAGTGTATGCTGATTCGGACCATGCCGATGACTATGTCGATAGAAAAAGTACAAGTGGCATTTGTACTTTTGTTGGACATTGTCTCACCTCATGGTTTGTAAAGAAACAAACGGATCTAGCTATCTCAACTACTGAAGCCGAATACATCTCAGTCGGAAAAGCATGTCAACAACCTCTTTGGATGAAGCAAGCTCTCGTGGATTACGGAATTCATCTCAATGATATCTCTATACTTTGCGACAACAAAGGAGCTATTGATCTCAGCAAAAATACCGTCCAACATGCTCGAACGAAACATATTGAAATCCGCCATCACTTCCTTCGCGACAATGTTCAAAAAGGAAACATCTCAATTGAGAAAGTATCCTCCGAAGATAACATTTTCGACATCCTAACTAAACCTCTCAAACGAGAACCATTTAATCTCCTTAGACTTGGATTAGGATTAATGGAACCAAACATGTAGTTAAAACATAGTCTAAACCTTAGAACAACCAAAACAAAACAAATTATCCTAAATCTGCTACTGTTCCCATGACACCAAATGACCAAACGGACGGAACCAAAAATTTGGGTCCGTCTGGTCTGTGGTGACAACAATATCAAATATTCTAAAAACAAAACATCTTCTTCTTCACAATTCACTTTACCAAAACGAACCAATAACATACCTAACTCATTATTAAGGCTTCTTCTCCCACTAATCACTGAAGAAAACATAATTGTAAGTATCCTAACTACATTACTTCTCTTAATTCTGAGTCTAGGATTCTAATTTATGCACAAAACCATTACATGGGGATTATGTACACTCTTGTACAAAACATGAACTCAATTGGTAAATTACATAACTAGTCACTGAAATTATGTACTACATTGTCACATTGCATAAACTAATCATGTTTCCCACTAATTAAAAGATAATTACTATAAGGCATTATTCTAATTAAACAAAAACGCCATGTTAAATTTTTGAAAAGCTTCTCACTTATAGGAAAACAATTTTTCATAGTTAATAAAAATAGAAACATAATTTTTCATCACTTGCATAATGTCTCTTGAATACTAAAGGTAATGCATAACTAATATGCATTCCTGGGTATATTCAAATGAAGCCACATTGAATTAGGAGCGTTTTGGTTATCTCTCGCCTTTTGCCAAACACCCCCATTAAAAACCATTTTATGCATAAAATGAGTCGAGATAACCGCAACTTCAAATTGTTTTTATATAGGCACACACTAGAACAAAAACGTTAAGTTTGTTTTTGTTTTTAGTAAAACTTATAAATTCTTGCTCATAGGAACAAACATGGAAGCCGCAAAATTTACGACCACAAGGACACTCTTAATTACATCCCTCAATATCACAAAACCAAGGGCCTCACCAAAGAACAAGTTAAAATATTTAATAGTCTAGAGAAAAGGTATTTCCTTGAGGGTAGGACCATTCATACCTCTTTTGTTGACGAAACTAATCTCCGTCAAGAACTAGCCACTATCAACTTTGATTGTCTCCTTGACATCGATGAAACAATTTGTCCTAGGTTTGTCCTAGAATTCTATGCTAGCGTTGTCTCTTTTACAAATGAGGATAATCAAATGGCTCTTAGGTTTAGGATCAATCAAAATGACTACTCCATTTCTCTAAACCAATTTGCTCAAGTGTAAGGAATTCCTTGCCGTGGTACATGTGTTTACTCGGATAAGTGGTCACTCACTATCCTTGATGTTATCAATGACCGCTCTCTTCCCTACCAAACTCCTTTGGTAGACAAGGATGTCATTCGTGAGCACCTCTTTAATAAAAGGGTAGCACCAACCCGTGTCACTCGAGCGGGAAAGGAAGTCAACCGAGATCCATACGGTATGGAACTCAATGAGCTTAAGCCCGAATTCAAAAAGTGGGAGGAACTCCTTAGAGCCAATGTCATTAGCACCATAGGAAATAGAGACCATATCAATGCTTGCCTTTGTTACATGCTCTACAACTTGTCCACTCATCAACCATTCAACTTAGCTTACTACGTTGCTAGGAGAATGGTAGATATCCCTACTCAAGGCTCCATTGCTCTTCCATACGGGATGCTACTCACCCGTCTCTATAGAGCATTTGCACCCATTCCACCAAGTCCAAAAGGGTTGAAGCTATATTATTCTCTCATCCCTCACATATTTGTTCCCTTGAGTGACGAGCGAGTGTCCAAAACTAAGGCAAAAGGTAAAAGGTCAAAACCTCCAACTCCTTCATCATCATCATCAAATAGCTCCGAAGACGGTCTCCACAACTCTCGGCTACAACCCCATGAGTACTATGCCTCTCTTCTTGAGATTGAGAATGAATCGGCGGAGTTCAAGCAAACCAAGGGGATGTTCAAGTGCCTTGGAAGGATGATGACAAAGATCTACAAAAAGTTAGATAAGTGAGGTTTAAGGGAGTGTTTGGAACAAGACAAAAACAATGATGTATGATATTATTTGGGTGTTTTTACTTTGTAGGATGATAAACTAACTTGAAACATTGATGTATGCTAACCGGTTCATGCAGGGGGATAGCACACGGATGTTATCAAATTTTACCCTGTTAGCCTTAATAGTTTTATTAAAAGTGGTGGTCATTCACGTTTAGGAACTTTGTATCGTGTGTTAGATATCGTGATAGAATAGTCAACGGGCTCGTGGATTGGGCTAAGCTATTTGGTTAAACGTTAAGCTTAGCTAGCCGTTTATAATGTGTAATCCAATCCAAGTCCACGAAAGCCCAAAGAAAAGCCCAAGCAAAGCCTTTAGGGTTTTAAGTTGCTTGTACTATAAATACCCCTCAAATGGTCATTTGAGGGGCGTGCTTGAAAGTGTGTGTGTGTGTGTTTTTCCTTGAAGCAATATAACATATTATTGTTTTCATTTTTCTTCTCTCTACCTCTCTAACCATATACACGATTTATACATATCATTCAAGTCACCAAGTTCTTTTCTTAATCTTTCTTTGTCTACGCATAACATCTGTTGTGGTTTACGTGGTATACTTGTGTTGGTAACGTGGGTATTTGATAAGGTTGGTATATCTTTGGTCATAACAATTGGTATCAATCGCCTAACAATGGTTTAGGAGTGTTTGTGTTTGTTTTGAAGGGTTACGCGTTAAGTTTTGGTACTCACGTTTTACATATTTGAAAAGCTTAAAGCTTTAATTTTTGCACTCAAAAATTCAAGATTCTTGTGGTTTAAGGTTTATTTGGTGCTAAAGTTTCGCTTTTTGCAAAAGTTCAAGCTTTACGTGTTTTCTTCATTTTAAGCTCGTATTTGGTTTATTGGTCATTTCTACTGTAACTTTTCTAAGCACTTTGGGTGAAAAGATCAACATTTTGGGTTATTCGAGTGTTTTAAGGATATCCGCAGTGCGAAATTGGTTGAATCATTGAAAATTTTTACGAGTAAGTCAAAACCCTAGTTCTACTCGTAAGAAAGTCAACTACTCATAAGTTTTCTACTCGTAACTTTTGGTGAAGAATCTTGAGCTATAACGGTTACTCGATGCTTCCTCACTGGATAAGTGTGTGAACACTTCGACTTGTGGATATTCCTTACTGTGTGTGATGTTGTAAAGGATTTTTGGTTCTTAACCATAGTTTACGCATAAGCTAAAAGCTTACGAGTAACTCTACGATAACTTCACAATTACGTAAGGTTTACAAGTAACTTTTGTCTACGATAAGCTTAAGGTTACGCGTAAGATACTTTCTACGCCTAAGGTTCCTACGCTTAAGGTTTCTACGCATAAGGTTTCTACGCATAAGCTTCCTACGCCTAAAATCCTACGCATAAGATCCTACGCATAAGCCTCGTCTACTCATAACCATTTCCTACTCGTAACTTGTGTTTCTGCGCCTAAGCTCTTTCTACGCATAAAGGTTTAAAACTTGAGTAAAAATTAAATTTTTGAGGAGACTAAACGTTCAATTTTATATGAGATTCAAATTTTGGTTTAACTCGGAAAATTTTGGTCAAAATTCAAATTTTTGGGCCTAAATTCAAATTTTTCGGTCAAATTTACGTCAAATTGTCATAACTCAAATTTTTCATACGACCTTAGAATTGATTTTTAAAGTGAATTTCAATTTTGGTGAAAATTTTTCTTCGACTAAGAACCGAGTTTACTGAGCACGACTTTCGAAACACCTCAACCGAGCTTAATCATCATCAACCACAACTCCTTTATCGTTGAATCGATCCTACATCAACTTTATCATCACATACCTTCATCAATGGCAACCGAAAAGATCGTCTCAAACCGCTTTCACAAATGCTATTGCCGGATTCGCCAATACATGGTTTTTAGAGTTTAATACGCAGCTTGCTCAACCATCTATGCATATGAGTCAAGAAGGACACATGGTTGATGTTATTGGGAATCGAATGGATTTACTACAGCATACAAATGGGGAATCGATGCAATATGCGAGGCGATATGTTGGACATCAAGGGGTCGATTGTGAATCGAATATGGGATATCAAAATGGGAATAATCGTTTTATGACTTCGTTCGAATGCTACCTCCGAACCTCAAAGCCAAGATTGAGGTATCGTCGGTTCAATAAAAATTGACGGCGATGCTACCTCCGAACCTTAAGTACTCAAGTATGGTGTTGTTAGCAAAGAAAGAAAAATTGGGAATAGAGTTGATCACGAGGAATACGATTTGGTATCCGTGATCGGGCAGAAAGCAAATGATAATGCAAGCTAAACAAAGAATCGTCTTACAATCAATCAAGATGACTCAACATCAAGCGGTACTTATGACACAACTCCAAACAATCCTTTTAACACAAGCTCACGAATTGGGAGTCTTCATATAAGAAGAACCTAACTAGAAATAGTTATTGCCATATGTTTTAAGAAAAAGAACTTTTAGGTTTCTAGAAAAAGTCCCCCCAAAGGAACCTAAATCCAAACGGTTTCCACAATATTCTTTTTCTCACATGGGTTATCGAAATTTGTCTTTGGATCATCGACTCGGGTTGCTCCAAGCACATGACTGAATCAAGTCACGATCAATTTCGTCACGAAATTCATGGGAACCGTACATTTGGAAATGACTGCGTAGCACTATCATCAGGTTATGGAGATTCACCTTTGGAAATTATTTGGTTTACTATGTTGAAGGGTTGGGACACAATTTGTTTTCAATGACGCTCTCGATAATTTAGAGGTTGCTTAGAGAAATGCTTGCGTTGGAAACTCGGATGGAACCGATCTCTTTAACTGGAATCGGATACAAACTTGTAATGACACGAGCATACGAACACAGTCTCGGTTGTGGCAATCCCATCTCATTTTGACACCATCAACAAAATTTCCAAAGACAACATCGTCAATGGACTTCCAAAGTTCAAATACACCAAGGATCACTTATGTCCATCATGCGAACAAGGAAAAGCAAAAGAGCATCATATAAACCCAACTGCATACCTAGTTCGAAGCAAAGTTGCATATGTGGGACTTATTGGCCCAATGAGAGTTGAAAGCATTAATGGTATATTCTTGTTATCGTAGATGATTATTCGAGATATACTAAGTTTCGAGATCAAAAGAAGCAACTGTGCATCATCATCACCTTCAAAGCGCATTCAAGTACTTCTTCATAAAGAACGCATAAATCCACATTGCACTAATCGTGAGTTAAGGAAGATGTTGGAATTACTCATCGTTTTAGAACCCACAGCAGAATTGGGTAGTTGAAAGAAGAAATCGCACTTTGTGGAAGCCAAGTCATACGATGCTAATTTATTCTAGTGCACCGTTATTTCTTTGGTAATGGTGTCATACACTTGCTTGTTTCACTGTAACCGATCCCTTATCCATCCAAGATTCAATAAAACCCCATATGGAACAATGTAAAACCGGATATCCACTTTCACGTGTTCGGCGCTTAGTGCTATCCTACGAATGACAGAGAAGATTTGAAAACCGAAAGCAAAAGGTTTTGGAATCATTGGATATTCAGACAACTCAGGTATCTGTGGTATAATGGAAGGCAAGGAGGATCATGGAGACGATGAATGCGAAGTTTGACGAACTTTCACGAGATGGCTTCAGAGACTCGCTCTAGAACCCGCACTAAACCGATGACTCGGACACGCTCGGACTCGCACCAGCTCAATCAACTTCGCTTGTCCTAAAGAACATGAATGGGAGAATTTCTTCGAGTTAATGTTTGATGAATACTATGTTCGACAAATGCATCAAACCATCATTCCTACCGCACCGCCAAAATCATCCTCCACCACCAATGGGATGCATCTACAACGGCCGATTCCATCAACATCATCTACATCTACTCCGATTGCCTACAAGCTGATGAGCAAAACCAAACCAAAACGATGCAACGTTAGATGAAGACTTATTTGAAAACCCGTTTGCTACGGAATCACCGAATCATCTTCAAGCTTACGAGAACCATCTAACTCGTACGATAACCAACGTATCCTTCTACTCAAGTGGACAAAAGACCACCCTATTGAACAAGTTATTGGTGAACCTTCAAGGCCAATCTGTGACGAGACGCCAACTTGCCACCGATGCGACTGTGCATTTACCTTTGCTCAATTAGCAATCTAGAGCCAAAGAACATTCATGAGGCAATGGCGCATCCCGCATGGATAAGCAATGCAGAGGAACTTTTCAATACCGCCTACATGACTCTTGGGAAAAGGTTCCAAGACCAATTGACGCTCGTGTTGGTTATGGAAGAACAAACGGATGAAGAAATATGATCCTATTCCAAAGCTCGCCTTGTGGCCAAAGGATACTGCATGGAAGAGGAATAGAATTTAAAGAGTCATTCGCGCCGGTAGTTAGACTTGAAGCGTCGGGATATTCTTGGCCCATGCATTCACAAAAACATCACCATTTATCGGATGGACATTAAGACCGCTCGAATGGAACTTACGTGAGTCACCTGTAAGTTTCATAGACATGGAACATCCGACTCACGTCTACAAACTCAAAAAGGCTATATATGGTTTGAAACAAGCTCATGAAAGGGTATGACCGCCCTCTTCCCGATCCAAAACAATTTCACCAAAGGAACAGCTTGATCCTACCTTGTTTACTCAAAATGCAAAAACGACATTGATTGTTCGCATTTACGTGGGCGACATCATCTTTGGGTCCACTAATCCTAATCTTTCAAAACATTTTGAAAATCTCATGAAAAGCAAATTTGAAATGTCCATGATTGGGAACTAAAATTCTTTCTTGGTTTACAAATACATCATCCCTCGTGAAATTTTATAAATCAAGCTAAATACACAACCGAGATTTTGAAAATCATGGTATGGACAATTGTGATTCCTTGAACACCAATGGTAACTTTAAAAATTGGAACCTCCACCGCTAGTCGACCAGATATTCATTTTGTTTGCTTGCTTATTAGCACGGTTTCTGCAAAGCCTATCGAATCGCACCTCAAAGAGGTTAAACGGATCTTCGGTACCGAAGACATCCATTCACATGGGACTTTGGTATCCAAGGAATCGGATTTGATCTAATCACCTTTTCGTATGGACCACGCAGTGATCAAGTTCTGACAAAAGTACATCCGGAGGAGCACAATTTTGGGTGAAAAGTTAGTAAGGTCTTCAAGAAACAAGATTGCATCTTTCAACCTTTGAAGCCGAGTATGCGTCTCTATTCAAGGTGGTTGTGCTCATTTCACGATTATGGCTTTACTTTCGATAAAATACCCATGTATTGTGACTCGAAAAGTGCCATAGCCATATCTTGCAACTGCTCATCACTCAAAGACTAAGCATATCGTAGTCCGCTATCACTTCATCAAAGAGTTGTTGAATTCTTCAGAAGATCGATTACCAACTCCGATCTATTGACTAAAGCCCTTCCAAAAGAAAGGTTTCGAGTAAAATTGGAATCGAAAACCTAACCCCGAGGAGTTAGAACGTCTTCTCGAATCTTGAAAATGATCCAAAAGCTTACATAAATATTTTTGAAAACAAAATACAAAATTTGAAAAACCAACAAAAGCAAAATATCTTTCAGATAATCGATTTTTCTAGAAATGTCATTCAACAATGATACGGGCATGTAGAAGCGAGAGTTCTTTTATTTGTTTTCCAAAACACGTTCTCAAAATTTCTTAATAAAATGGCTTTCGTACATCGATAGTCAAAAACTTTCAAATAGTTTGTGCTCAAGATAACTCCTCTAAAACCCTTTAATTGAACAATTCCAAATTGCTTAAATCAAATCAAAGATTCTAAAATGTTTGTTTAATCCAAAATATTATATGTTTTTGAGGGGAGGCGTGGATTAAATGTGATCACGACATGTGATCGACTCGATGATTCTCATGTACCATCTCGAAGAAAGCGTGTCTCGAATCGGTCTTGTTCATTTATTCAATTCAAAAGTCATCATCACGGAGAGTTCTTTAAGAAAATGGTTTATGGCAACAACATGTCGGGACCAATTGTACTTTGAAGTATTTAGGTATGATTGAAAACTGCGTTCCGAGAAATGGTGAGAAATAATCTGTTCAATACATATGATAAGACCAAGGCTTCAAATAGTTTGTGACTCAAGATAACCCTGAGCCTAAAACCCTCTTAATTGTTTGTTTCATTCTCATTAAAGGGGGAGAAAATCAATTGACTGTCTCTCGAACATTGTTGGTATTGAATCAGAGACCGCTCCCTGTCTCCGCTCGGGAAAAGACAATTATTGAGTCTAGAGCGTCGAGATTCATCAAAAGATCTTATAGGAACACTGACTTGTTGTTCAAAATTTTATTCTAATGTCCCTCGCAAGTCTTAGCAATCTGCCGATCTTTGTGTTTCAATCATGATCTTCAAAATGGAAACTCCGACGGTCCAGATCGGAAGCCTGACAATGAGTAATTGTAATCTCCGTGGCAGTGTGTCTCAAACGGTCTGATCGAAAATGTACTTGTGACTGCAGGTGTATTTCCAAGCAATTTCGCGAGAATAATTTATCTCGAACACCTCGAAATTCAAACTTATAAGTGCTTAATCTTCTTATTCCCACTGCGATTTATGTCAAACCCTTAAAGCTCGGACATGATGGATCGTGCGGAGGTTTCTCACCATAAAATCATGTTTCATGATTGCTTCAAAGTAAAGACTGGGGCAACCAATAGACAAATAGAAGTTTGGACTAAGGAGTACAGAATGCGTGTCTACACCTCCATATTAGAACTATATCTTTAGAGACCTAATCAGCATCATTAAAATGACCACCCTTGCAGTAGATTGTTAGCCTTAATAGTGAAATTAAAAGTGATGGTCATCCACTTAGACGTGATAATAGGATATCCCGGTTATTGTGTAATCCAAGACAGTCTACGACCCAAAATTCCACTAAAATCACCTTTCTCACCGGAAATTCACTTGTCTCAAGGAACTTTCCTTTTCCGCCAGAAAAATGTTTGTTTCAAAGTGTTAGATTTGCATCAAAAGGGTCCTAACATTCAAAATTTGAAATAGTTTGCTAAATGTTGTAGGTTTCGCCAACATCCGATGGGGTGATCGGCACCATGGATTCCGCGACACAGTCAAGATCCTACAATGGCTGCATAATAGCTAACACCATAAATTGGCTTCCAGGATAGTTTTTATCCATATTAGAACTAGTTTAACACACTTAGACATATAGGATATCCATCATCCTTCTTTTTGGCTTGACTTAGATGATATGACTAGCATTAAAACCCTTCCAAATCATTAGAAACCTCTTTTCTTCTATGGTTTAACATCAAATTAAACACATTTCTCTATAATTTTATAATCCTATAAATTAAGAGCTTCTAAGATGATCATCCTCACACCTTCTCAATTTTTCTCATCTACTAGAACAAGCTTAAGCAAAAATGATTAAGTCTTCTCCATCAAACAAACCTTGCAAGAGAACGGCTAGAATGAGTGTTAGACCATGTTGCTTTGTCAACAGTAGCTCATGTTCCGATTCCTCTCCCCTAACCATCTTATCTCCCATAAGAAATGAGAACTTTCTTACTTTGACCACTCCTACACCACCTCCAAAATCACCTATTGTAGTCACCACTCCACCACCAACAAAAACTCCCATGGCTAGCTCTCCACCACCGGCTCCCATCCAAACAACCAAGTCATCATCACTCCTAAATCTCCAACTCTTATACCATTAGAGCTATTCTCCACACCACCTACATCTCCAAACCCATTTTGGAGGACTTGGAGGACTTGGCTCCTAGGCCCAATAATACACCTCAACTACCATCCTTTGGTACAATTAATTGAATAGCTCATGAGTCTCCACGCTCATCCTTTAACCCAAAGGCCCCGTTAGGGCCTCAACCTCGCTCTTTTCCATCCTATTCACAATGACATTCATGGACCTTTTATGGGGACCATGCCCTACCTCCAACATCCTTGTCTCCTTATATAGAGGACATCGATGATTCCATGTGGAAGATCACCATTCTAAAGTGGAGATAGAAGCCGAGCTAAACCATCTCCACAATTTCTCCAATATGGTGGACTCTTACCTTAGTGAAACTATACAAATGCAAAATGCTTTGCTAGCCTCTCTAACACCACTCCAACCACCAACACCAATAACTCCACCATTCTACCACCACAAAATCATGAACCATATTACCCACCTAGACACGGTTGCTCAAATTGTGAGCGGACCGCCCACATTAGTGAACGGACTCAGGTGATGGTCCATGAGCTCCAAGATAAAATGAGGTTCATCCTCAACCTCATCCTAGAGCGAATCAACGCTCTTGCTCATCCACCACCTCAATAGGAGGGTCATAGTTTATCTTTTAAATTCTAAGTTTTTTTTTCTAGTATTTTCTTTGTATTTTTCTAATTTTATAGGATTTTCTTTTTAATTTTCTAGGATTTTCTTTATGTACTAACACATCATTGTGTTTCATTTCATGATTTTCATATCATGAAAATTTTAATAAGTGAATGGTGTTTCTTATATTGTTGTTGCTCGTTACTTGGTGATTGGAAATGCTTATATACTTGTGATGCTGCTTATTACTAACATCTTTTTTGTAGCTTTTTCACAATCCATGTATCTTTCTCTTGGCATCCAATTTAGGGGGAGCATTGGCCAAGAGGGAGATAATGGCTCGGGCTCATTACATCTTCCGCCTCGCCTCTTCTTTTGTTTCGACAAAAAGGGGGAGAAATATTATTGAACTTGGACTTTGACTTTCTAAAAAGTCAACTGCATACTTTGACTTTTTGAAAAGTCAACATCATACTTTGGCTTATGAAAAGTCAAAATTGGACAAACTAGTCATAAGATAAAATAAACTTTTTATTATCATCTTTATCTAACTCACTAGTTCTTTCAAGTTCTAAAATTAATTTCATATTTTTATAACTCTTGTACAAACTTTACATCTTTTATAAAAATAAAATTTATGTTTTGTCCTCAACAAAAAGGGGGAGATTATTAATACAAATATCGTCATTAAACATTATTTATATTTTATGATCTTTACCTAAGTTTTGTTAATGACAAAAGTAAATTTAATTTTTGTAAAGTATAAAGCTTGTCAAGTTTAATAGATATTAAAACAACCTTTTTCTTAAATAATATCTTCATCACTCAAGCATTTAGATTTTGATTAAGTCATATATCAATTAACTTTGATATACCTCTAAACCATAATGTATGTTAACATGTTTAGATCAAGCATGTTTTAGTTTCTTAAAACAAAACATTACATATGTATTTTACATTTAACATATTTCTAAAAATAGAAAACAACATATGACATCATGTGGTGCATCATTGAAATCTCTAGAGGATTTCATAAGATATTTTGTGTGGATTTGGACTCTACATATCTTACATGGTCTAGGTTGGATTTGGTTGACTTTGGTAAGATTTTGGTAATCTTGCTGTAAGACCTCGGCGACACCAAAAGTTTACATGGGCGGAACCATATTTATGGTTCCGTGGTCCGTGGTGACAACAGGCTGTTTTGGCTATAAATAGCAAGCCAACCCAAGTTGTTTTATCATCCCTTTCTAGCATAATCATAGACATTCCTTCTCTCTAACATTTCTAACTCAGTTTCATATCATTATAATGCTCCTCTTTTGTAGCTAAGAAGATCAAGGCATATTCAAGCTTCAACAAATAGTTGAAAGTCTTGTTTGTTTGTTGTTTTATGATATAGTCTTGTTCATACATCATTGTTGTACCAAACCATCATAAACTATTGTGTGTGGGAGTGGTTGTACCCTTGGAAAAGAACTCGACATCTAGCTTAGTGTCGGAAATAGTGTGTAAGCGAAGTGTAAAGGTTTCTCCGCCGATGAAAGGAGCTTGTTGACTAGTGAAGTTAAACTCTCGAGTTGGAGACTCGGGAAGTGGAGTAGGGCAAGAAAAAAGAGTCCTTGTAGACCGAACCACTATAAACAACTTGTTGTGGTTTGATTGTTTCTTTCCTTATTTACTCTTTATATATTGCTTGCATATTGTTTGATATCTTTGATCAATATCAATTGATCATTACAATAAGTTTCAAACAAAGATTTTAATCGGTAAACTATTCAACCCCTTCTAGTTTTCCACAGGGTATCCGCCCGTGAAAGTGTATCCTTAGGTATAAGTCCGACAAAATATAAATTTAAAACTTGGATTAAAAATACCTACACGACAAATACACACCAAGTTTTTGGTGCCGTTTCCGGGAAATAGTTTAGTTTTAGGTTAATTTAGTGCATTTTGTATTTTGTTAGTCTAGTTGTTTCTATTTGTTTTACGTTTTCTCTATTTGCTAACTGTGTTTTGTCTCAGGTTAGGTATACGACGTATTCACTTCCATTGGATATGGTGTATTGCTTGATACTTAGATACGACGTATTGCTTCCCAGAATATGGCATATTGGTTGCTGATACAGATTAGTTGTCTAGTTTAATTTTTATTTTTATTTTCTTACTTTTAGTTTTAAATTTTTATTCAGTAGTTTGTTTATTTTAATTTAATTAAAATTTTCTACAAAAACATAGAAATAAAAAATCGTTATTAAGTATTTATCGACGACATTAATTAATTTTGATACGGCATATCAGTTTTAGTATAGTATTAGTATTCTGAGTAATTGAGATACATCGTATTGTGTTAGGATTGAATACGGTGTATACAGTTTCTATATACAGCGTATTATGTGAATAGTAACACCAAAAATATTTTATTTTTCGTATTTCGGTTTAGTTTTCTGGGTTTGTTACACGTATCTACTAATACTTTTTGTTTGATTTCAGGTACTAGATGACTCAAACAATTGAGGAGTATATGGTGCAGATTCGGGAAAACGCTGGTTCAGGAATCGTAAGCCAACTTTTAGACAAGATATTTCGTTTGAACTGAAGGGATAGTTTCTCAATGAACTTCGGGATAAGACTTTCAGCGGTTCTGAATTTGAAGATGCTAATGAGCACGTGGAGAAAATGCTCGAGATTATCGATTTGTTTCACTCATCCGATGTGAGTGTAGACCACGTGATGTTGCGTGTCTTCCCTAAGATACTTACTGGTCATGAAAGTCGACGGATTAAGACTATATTTGCTAGAAGCAATGTTGAAAAAATCGGTCAACTCGGCCGATTAATCGCCGATTAATTGTTAATCGGTCGAGTACCTTGTCGATTTTTGAAAATCGGTCGAAAAATCGGCCTAGGAAAAAAATTGACACTAAGCAGTCAAACAATCGGCCGGATCGGTCAAAAATCGGCCGAATCGAGAAAATCGGTCATTTAAAAAAAATTAGGCATTCTACTTAATTTGGGGATCGTATATTTCACTTGTAACGCACTATGGGCATCATAATCAGAATTAGAGCCTTTTATTGAGGTTTGGAAACATAGCAGACTTGAAATCGGTTAAGATTTTTAGTTTGGTCTCCAGAAATACCAAAAAATTGCAGTAAATGCCAATCCGATTAATCACCGATTAATCCCGACTTGACCGATTACTCGCAGGTGGTCAACCGCCCGACTACCGATTGAGATTTTGCAACATTGGCTAGAAGCATAACTACTTGGGGTGAATTGAAGACAAAGTATTTAATTAAGTATTGTCCATCCTCTAGAACCGCATAGAAGATGGAAGAGATTAACAACTTTAAGCAAGAACCGGAGACACCCTCTACAAGGCTTACATTTGCTTATCATAATGTGGTTCTTTTAACATCTAACCGTAATATGTGTGGGAAACTGTGTACACTCTTATTAATAAAATCAGATTATAATGACAGTAAATAAAAAACAGTAAATAAAATAACAGACAGAACGGGGTAGAAGTAGAAGACAGACACTATAGAACGTTAATTAAAGAAAAGCAGTAAAGGTCGTGGCAAGAGGCTCGTGTTTAACACGATTCCCTTAAAACACATTCGCCGTCTGTTTCCTGGTACAAGCGCCAAAGGCGATATCTGATGGACGTGACAAACTTGCACGAAATATCACAAGCAACTTGCGTTTCGATCGAATGAATTCTTTGGAAATCGGTTGCAGAGGAGTTGCGTTTTCCTGTGTATCAAAACCGAATGAGATGTGTTTAATATATAGGCTAAACCTATCTTGGTCACCAAGAAAGATATCTGCCAAATAATACACAGATATGCGAATCTGTTAAAATATTAAACACGGGTTTATTATCTTCCATTTATTTAAACTGGTTCTATTTAACTTGTTTACAAAGTTCAAATCAGTTCCAAAAATAAATGAACACAAATGAAATAATGACAACGAAATCTGCAGGAAAAGATACGCAGGTATGCGAGATTTCGAGTTGCATTCGTGTCTGCGGTCGCTGGCTCGCATGAGTTGAAGCTTGAACCCATTTTGGCCCGAAATCCTAATCTCGCACCCCCTACAAGACGTGGGTGTTGGAGTAAAACCAACAAATCATTTTGAAGGTTCATATCAAGATTTCTATATAAACACACTCCCACTTCCTTTTCTAGGCGATGTGGGATGTGTTTATTTTCTCAAATTTTGTGTTTCACGTGTCCCACTTTGAGACACGATATCTCATTCATACTAACTCCATTTTGGACATACTTTAGCTCGTTGCGAAGCTCTCGTTGAGGAGAACGCAAAGCTATCAAGAAATATAAATATATATAACATATACATATATTAAATAGTGTCCAAAATTTGCAAAAACGCATTTTGCAAAACTATTTTTCCAACAATCCCCCACATGAATGGAAATCGGTCGAAAACTCACGAAAGTTTCGGTGAAATTTATGCGGTTAAGTCTTGCATAGGATAGGTAGGTGTAACCATTTGAACCTTCCCTTGTGAGATGCACTTAGTCTCCTAGATCTGAGTAGACGCGATGTCCTTGAACTCATCATCCATTTCGTGACGACCTTACACTTCACACAAGACTCTCCACGACAACATCAAGTCCTCATAGTCGTATTCGTTATGGTCATGAATACTAGCACGGTTCTGCAAGAGCTCTTAGGAATTGCGCCCACATTTCCTTTCGAGCGACCCCATTTCTCTCTCACATAGGTGATTTCATCTTGAATCATTAAAACATATGTTTTGTGATTTTATCTTGAATCATTATGCTTTATGATTTCATCACGAATCATTAAAGCCATATGTTTAACCTCTCAACAAGTCATATTTGTTATAGGAATGGACTAGGAAAGTTACAATATTTAGTAACTCCCCACATTGACGTGACTTCCCCATTTCTATGATTAGGTTGTCCTATTGAACCCGGATCTTGGGATCTCCAATCAATGGATTAGGTTTTCCTTCATAGAAACTCATTCCTTCAAGGGCTTTAGTCCCATTCCTCTGACGACTTACTTACTAACTCTGCCTTAAGCCTTTCGTAGCGGATCCGCGATGTTATCCTTTGACTTCACATAGTCAATTGAGATAACTCTGTTGAGAGTAGTTGTCGATCGAATTATGTCGATGACGGATATGTATGGACTTTCCATTATACATTATGCTATGAGCTCGCCAATTGCCGATTGACTATCACAATGTATACTAATGGCGTTACGGTTTAGGCCACCTTGGTATGTCCTCTGAATTGACGTAGCCATTCCGCCTCTTGTCCGCATTTATCTAACGTGATAAATTCGATTCCATCGTGGACTTAGCTATAACAGTTTGCTTGGAAGACTTCCAAGATATAGCCGTCCTCTTAGTGTAAACACATATCCACTAGTTGATCTAGAATCCTTTATGTCGATATCCAATTTGCATCACCGTATCCTCCGATAACGACTGGATATCGATCATAATGCACCCATAATCGCGTTGTATCTCAAATAGTGAAGTACCCTAGTCATAGCTACCCAATGTGCATAGCTTGGGTTACTAGTATACCTACTTAGCCCGCTAACAACATATGCTAAATCGGTCTGCATTTTATCATTAAGTACATTAACATGCCAATAATTCTTGAATACTCTAATTGGGCAACACCTAAGCCTCTATTTTAGATAGATGCTTACTTGTGTCAATTGGAGTTCTAGCTAGGCGGAATCCCCGCATTGTGAGTATTAAGAATTTTGTCTACATAATGTGCTTGACTTAACACAAGTCCATATTGTGTTCGTATGATCTTTATTCCAAGGATCACATCAGCCAAACCCATATCCTTCATGTCAAACTTTGATTTCAATATGTCTTTAGTAGATTTGATCATCTTGTCGTTACTGCCAACAATAAGCATATCATCAACTTATAAACACAAGATTACATATCCACTATTTGTGTCTTTGACATAAACACATTTGTCGCATTCATTAATTTTGAATCCACTCTCTAGCATGGCATGGTCAAATTTTTTATGCCATTGTTTGGGAGCTTGCTTTAAGCCATATAATGACTTAACAAGCCTACACAATTTGTTCTCTTGTCCAGGAGCCATGAAACCCTCAGGTTTATTCATGTAGATTTCTTCTTCTAAATCTCCGTTTAGAAATGCCGTTTTCACATCCATTTGGTGAACTTCCAAATTTCTTAAAGCGGCAATAACAAGTATCATCCTAATCGAGGTTATTCGCGTAACAGGTGAATATGTATCAAAGTAATCAAGGACCTTCTCGTTGTCTAAATCCTTTGATTACTAATCTTGCTTTATACTTTTCAATGGTGCCATCGGCTTTCATCTTCTTCTTGAAGATCCATTTATAGCCTAGTGGTTTACAACCAGGAGGTAAATCCACGAGCTCCCAAGTATGGTTTTGTAAAATAGAATCTATTTCACTTTTAATGGCTTCTTCCATTGAGGCCCTTCGAGGAAGTAACCGCTTCTCGGTATGAAGTAGGTTCCTTTTCAACCATAAAAGAAACAAAATCGGGTCCAAACGATTTCTCGGTTCTTTCCCTTTTGCTTCTTCTAGGTTCAACCTCTTCTTCCTCAGTTTGATCTTGTCTCTCATCTTGGAGATCATTATCATCTCGTTGTCTCTTATCTTGGACAACTTCGTCATCTATTCTAGATGAACATCCAGTTTCCTTTGTTAAACAAGGAAATATAGTTTCAAAGAATGAAGCATTCCTTGATTCCATTAATGTACCCTCTTGTATATTCGGATTTTTTGAATCATGTACAATGAAGCGATAAGCACTGCTATTCTTAGCATATCCGATGAATATACAATCCATGATTTAGGTCCAATCTTTTGGGCCTTGGGAGTCGATATAGCTACCTTTGCTAGACACCCCACACTCGTAAATCTTGATATGATGGCTTTCTTCCCATCCATAATTCATAAGGGGTCTCTTCTTTTCCTTACGAGGTATCTTATTTAAAAGATAAGTATCCGTTAAAATGGCTTCCCCAACATGTCCCGGCTTAGACGGAACTTATCAACATGGCATTAACCATTTCTTTCAAGGTACGGTTCTTCCTTTCGGCAATACTGTTCTGCTGAGGTGAATAAGGAGGTGAACTCGTGTCTAATTCCATGTTTTGCACATAGGTCGTGAATGGAGACACATATTCACCTCCTCTATCTCTTGGACCACCTTGATTTTCTTACTAAGTTGATTCTCAACTTCGTTTTGTATAGAATGCAGACTTGTCTATAGCTTCATCTTTACTTTTCGATAAGTAAACATAGCAATACTTTGTACAATCATCAATAAGCGTGATAAAGTACTTATTGCCACCTTTTGTGGGTAGTGATTTCAAATCACATATGTCGATGTGTATCATATCAAGTGGTTCGGTTTTTCGATCAACCGATTTGAAAGATGATCTTGTAAGTTTGGCTTCAACACAAGTTTCACATTTATATTTTGAGTCAATATAGAAATTAGGTATGCAATTATATTTAATCAAACGACGCATTGAATTAAAATTTACATGTCTAAGACGGCCATGCCACATATTAGAAGACTCAATCAAGTAAGCGGAAGAATTCATTTTATTGATAGCATTCTTAACAACCATTACATTGAGTTTAAACATACCATTCGGGCATATCCCTACCAACATACACTTGATTCTTAGAAAGAACAAACTTATCGGACTAAAAACAAGACAAAACCAAACTTGTTCAATGACCAACCCGGACACAAGATTCTTGCGAATCTCGGAACATACAAGACATTACTCAACTTGAGCTCTTTCTGGATGTCATCTTCAAGATTACATCTCCTTCGCCTTGATTTCAGTTGATTCTGAGAGTTTCCCATGTACAACTTCTCTCACTATCAACCGCTCCGAAAGAGTGAAACATACTCTTGTCAAGACACACATGACGGGTAGCCCCAGATCCACCCACCATTCCTGTTGTTGGAACCTACGAGTTAACTTGAGAGATCATGGCAATGACATCGACACCATAGCAATCATGTCCATCTTCATTCACCATATTAGCTTTGGCGTGGAATAACCCTCTTCGGCATCTTACGATTAGCGACGGTGACTGGTGGTTACAATTGAAACATACCCTTGGAACTTCGTTTCACAATTACAACTTTAGGATCAAGGTAATCGACTTCCCTTTGCCCTTATTGTCATTCTTTCCTTTTCCTTTGCCTTTAGCTTTGACATTGGACTTTGAAGATGACGAAACATGCTCAACCATATTTGCCTTTGCGAGAATCAGTGATATCGTGTTTTTCTGAGCGACTTGTTGTCCTCTTCAATACGAAGACGAGCGACCAAGTCCTCAACACTCATCTCCTTTCGCTTATGCTTGGTAGTTCTTGAATTCTACCCGGCTTGGAGGTAACTTTTCAATAATAGCAAGAACTTGAAAAGTTTCACTCAAAGTCATTCCCTCGACATGAATGTCGTGTAGCAAAACCCGCAGATCTTGAACTCGACTCATCACATTCTTTGAATCAACCATCTTGTAATCCAAAAGCGAGCTACCACGAACTTCTTTGTACCAGCATCCTCGGTTTGTACTTGCGTTCCAATGACTCCCATAATTCTTTGGCGGTCTTGGTCTTGCGATCACGTTGTACAAAGAATCAACCAAACCATTCGAACATAGTTGTGACACAAAAGTCTGAATGTTTCCATGCTTCAAGGCTTGAGCACTGTTGATTAGAGGATTGACCTTCTACTGGAGGTTCCACGTTAGGTGGGTTCTCTTTAAGAACTGCATAAGGTTCAAAGTAGTGAGATAGAAAAACATCTTCATTGCCACCTCTTGAAATTCGCCCATTGAATTTCTCTAGTTTCTCGAAGATGATTAGCAACCGTGTTGGTAACGGGCGCACTAGATACGTTCACGGGAGTAGTCACGGGAGGGTAGTGGTGTTTGTCATCACGAAATATCAAACACAAACAGTTAAACAAACTGTTTTTAAATGGTATCTACTTGTACAAGATCCGATTCAACAAAACTCTAGCTTGGTTTTGATGGATCGAGTAAATCATTTAATAGAGACTCTATCTTGGTTTCGTTAAACCGATAATAAACCGCTAAAAAATGTTATAGATCTGTTAATCCAAATCTGTATGTTAAAAACTGTTTAATAGAAACTGATTTCCAAAGAAACTCAACAAGGTTTCGACAGAAACAGTTATAAAAGTATGTTAAGCATAAATCCAATTTTTAACAAAGTGTTATAAATTCGGTTAAACCGAGTCTGTTTTAGGACTATGGGAAACTGTGTACACTTTTATTAATAAATTCAGATTATAATGACAGTAAATAAAATAACAGACAGAACGGGGTAGAAGTAGAAGACAGACACTATAGAACGTTAATTAAAGAAAAGCAGTAAAGGTCGTGGCAAGAGGCTCGTGTTTAACACGATTTCCTTAAAAGAGTTAAATCTATTTCGGTACAACTGCCAAAGCTGATGTACAGCCGGACGTGACAAACTTGCCTGAAATATCACGGAAGCAACTTGCGTTTCTGATCGAATGAATTGCTGGAAATCGGCTGCAGAGGAGTTGCGTTTTTCTGTGTATCAAAACCGAATGAGATGTGTTTAATATATAGGCTAAACCTATCTTGGTCACCAAGAAAGATATCTGCCAAATAATACACAGATATGCGAATCTGTTAAAATATTAAACACGGGTTTATTATCTTCCATTTATTTAAACTGATTCTATTTAACTTGTTTACAAAGTTCAAATCAGTTCCAAAAATAAATGAACACAAATAGATACGCAGGTATGCGAGATTTCGGAGTTGCATTCGTGTTCGCAGGTCGCGCATGAGTTCAGAAGCTTCAAACCCATTTTGGCCCAGAAATCCTGAAATCTGCACCCACCCTGCGCGCGCGCACGTAGGTGTTGGATTAAAACTAACAAATCATTTTGAAGGTTCATATCAAGATTTCTATATAAACACACTCCCACTTCCTTTTCTAGGCGACATGGGATGTGTTTATTTTCCCAAATTTTGTGTTTCACGTGTCCCACTTTGAGACACGATATCTCATTCATATTAACTCCATTTTGGACATACTTTAGCTCGTTGCGAAGCTCTTATCGAGGAGAACGCAAAGCTATCAAGAAATATAAATATATATAACATATATATATATATATATTAAATAGTGTCCAAAATTTGCAAAACTCATTTTGCAAAACTATTTTTCAACAATATGTAATGTCATTAACTACTTTTTCCACCTTTTAAAATATCTGTAAATTTTATAAGTTTAACATAAACTCATCGAGGGTTGTGAGTGAATGTCTTCCGACCTGCTTTAAAGTTTTAGAATGGTTATGCTTTTTGAAATAATAATAATAATAATAATAATAATAATAATAATAATAATAATAATAATAAAAGAAAAAATCACTCAATAATTTCACAAACTAGTAAAACAGTTAACGTAGATTAACGCGTGAATCTTTAGCATATATAATTGATCTATATGGCGGATCTGAGATAGAGAAGCAACAACAAATTAAAGTAATATATCGCTACACTTGAAACCATCCAATATATCTTATTATTCAAAGTTTAGTGCTAAAGAAGATGATTTATTTGTAACAAAAAAACTAAAAGTCTAATAGTTCAAAATTTGTTAAGTGCTTGTCCAAACTGTACCTATATATTGGTTGAAGAAATACTTCCCCTCGATCATCAATTTCTTGTGGTAGAAATGTCAATTTCAATCAAATTATCTTCATCGTTTTGACAAAATTCAATACTTCTTTTCCCATAACGATCTAATGATATCTCGATAAGCTCCTCCCTGTCATCTTCTTCCTCTTCCCATTTAAAAAACACACTGTCTCGTGTTTCCCAATTTGCATCCATAGGGAAATCACCATCCGACGAGCTATCTGTATCACTCTCGCAACCTACTATCTCTTTATCATTAGAAACAATACTGTTCTCGTTATTTTCCTCATCCTCTTCCTCTTCACCTTCATATGCTTCATATATGATCTCTAGTGGTGCTTTCATATTCCATTCTAGAATTTTCATTGTTGTGTCCATTTAGTTTAGATCCCTTTCTATTTTTACCTCCCCTTCTTTTACCACTTGTGATGATTCCATGAAATTGGGTTCGGAGCTTAAATCATGCGCAAACACTATGCCTGTTTGATTGGATTCCATGTCTAAACCATATTTAGGCACAGACTCTGCATGGGTTTGATTAGCTTCCATACTCGAATCCTTTTTAACCTCAAGTTCCACATGGGCTTGTTTCTCGTCTACAAATTCAAGAACTTTTGGTTCTAAAGAGTTAGATGCTAGAACCAAATATGAATTCAAGTTGCTCCCATCATTTGGCAACCCTTCATAATAGTTATCTTGGTTATCAAGAACTCTCAATTCAAAGAGTTATTTTCCTTTTCCAACCTCTCATCTACACTTGAATCAATAGCTCTTGCTTCTTCAAAACTAGATTGTTTTCTCGACCTCTCGTTGGAACCTAACTTGAGAAGAAATAGAAGTATGATCACGGTGGAATTCAGAACCGGAGAAAATACTATTCGTAGGAAAAAGGATGGAGCATAAATAAGAACTAAAGTGTATAAAGTAATAATAGAGGAAAATAGAGGATTTGAGCAAAGAGATGAACATTTGGAGAAGACATCATGGATAGAATTGATCAAGGAATGGAATTGAATTCCATTTAGCTGGTTAGGAATTGATCTCCAAAAATAATGGAGGAATTGATCAATACAAGAATGGAAAGCAATCCGTTTGCAGGAAAAGTGAATATATATACATGTGTAGTCAACTAAAGAGTAAAGGAAGCTTTTAAGAGTGCGTAAAAGCAAGGCATGGTATATTAAAGCTATGTTCTTTTTAGTTTTAGAGGTAAAATAGTGAGACATTGTTGAGTATTTTTTAGTAATATATTTAAGTAAAGTTATCAATCATATGCTAATTAGATTTGCATAATCATGTGATAGTAATGTTCAATTAAGCTAACATGAATAATCCTAAGAATCTGAAAACCTAATAATTAATGGTTAGTATTCAAAAACTCAAAAAGTTTCTTTCTTTAAAAAAAAGTTGCACTACTGGCTTTTAAACTTGTGTCATGGATCTCTTAATTTATAACTAACTATAAACTTCATTTTTAAAACAATTATGTATTAAATAATTAAGTATGTGAATAAAGTATGAAACAACAACGAACGTAAATATGTTTTATTTTCTATTTTTAATAATAATTAGAGTTAATTACATAATGTCCTTGTGGTTTGTCAAAATTACGTACTCCCGTTTATGATTTTGTCCACCCAATTCAATCTAAAAAGGACTTAACGTGACATAGATCCTAACGTGAGGGCTAACATTGTATTTTGTTTTAACGATTATAATTTATGTAATTTACCTTTAAAAAAATAAAGTGACACGTGGTTTCGGACTTTTCAGGTATGCCACGTCATCAATACAAAACGTGACTAGATTGAAACAAAAAACATGAAACGCATAACAACGTTGTTTTGCACGTATGAACATTGTGGAACAAATAATACATTTTAATACAAAACGGATATTAACGAATACATTTGTTGAAAAATACGCTATTTTAAGACCAAAACCCTATTCTAAAACTCAAAAACTATTTTAATTTTTTTAAATTTTATAAAAATCAAAATTTATAATAAAACCAAAAAAAAATTAATTTTATTATAATTTTTTTTTAAAAAAGTTGTTTTTTATTAATTTTATTAAAAAATTAAATACGCGTTTGAGTTTTATACGTTTTTTCATATATTTTTGTGCTTTCTTTAACGTAAAAGTTGCATACTATCTACATGGATAGAATTTAAACTTGTGTTTAAAAAAAAGTGGATTAAAAATTTAATCTATGAAATTAAAAAATTTAATAAAATTAAAAGCTTATTTTTTTTTTAAAGTAAATTACATAAATCGTCCTTGTGATAATGATCACCAAAATACAATGTTATCCTTAAATTAGAATCTATGTCACGTTAAGTCCTTTTAAATTAGGATTCGGGTCGAAATTTGGACCGGACCGTAAAATCATAAACAATGAGCCGTAAAAAAAGCATAGACAGGATCCGTTTTTTTAAATTAATAATAATTAATAAGTCAATATTCGATAAACAATTGTGTTAACATAATAAACATTCATGCATCGTCGACTCAAATTTGATAGTCTTGAATAGCAAATGTATGTAATGAGCGTTAATCAAGTGATAAGTCACTCTCAATTTCGTGAACACCTATGAAGTTAAAAAAAACAAAAAGTGTAAGTTAAAAGAGGCTGTGATTAATAAACTAACAAACAACAATGAACGTTTAAAAAAAAAAACCGTCTTCCACATGTTATTGGCCCCAATACCATCTTTTACGGTGTATGTGAAATGTTGAGATGTAGACAGTCTTACCCTTAATGGGAGAGGTTGAGATGTAGACAACCTTACCCCCACCTAAGGTAGAGAAGTTGCTCCCGGTTATATCAAAGGTAGAAAAAGACCTCCGGCCTTGCAAGGACTAAAGATTAACCATTGACCTCTCCAGAGGCAAGGGTGATAACCACTTGATCCTAGCTTTAATATAATAAGTTTCGTTATGTTTTGAAGGGAATAATTAGTAACATATCAATGATATGATAAACAATTTGGCTTTTAGCTATTAAAATAATGTATGTTTCATCTTCCCAACATAAAGTTATGAGTTATGATAAATAAGCTATTAGACCTACAAATAGACCTACCTCATATACATATTCAATTTTTGAAATACATCATTTCTCTCTCAATATTCACCAATCATTTTTAAATTCACCGATCAAATTTGTAGATCTCTTTTAGGTTCATTACTTAGGCCTACAAATCAATTTTGAAAGTTATTCCTCCCAACCTGAATAAAGTTATATAAGAGCACAATATGGTTTATGTCTTTGATAAATGAAGACGGCAACTTATTGTTCTTGTTGAGTACGAATAACATCCAAGAGTAGATAGCACATTTATATATTGTTATACAATTTAATCAAATCATAAAACCTATAATACAGAGATAAGCATGACAGTCTAGTTTACCAAGTTTCTCTAGTTTGATTGTAGAATGCAATTTTAACATTTTTCTCGTTGAATATCTTACGGTATTCAGAAAACAACTCTTGGATGTGTTCACGCCTCTTCGTGAGCTCTTTATTTGTTTCAGGAATTTTGCGTTTTAACGGATGCATGCTATGATCGCGATTACAAAGGCTTAACCTATTAAGTGAAAAGTTAATTGATAACAATAACAACAGATGATCCTCATTAAATGATTCATGCAAAAGCATCATACTAACAAAGTCTTAATAAACGAAACGGAAAGGAAAATGTTCAAAAGAAATCATCAACACCAAACATATCAAACAAAAGATCTTCAGAGTGTGTCAGAATCCTTCTCTATCTTTAGGACAATCAACTTTTTCTTTCCCGAAGACTTTTGTTGTGGACTTGTTGCGTTGTCATCAAAAATCAAGATCCTAAGACGACAATAAGGTAATGGTTTTAAAAAAAACGTAGCATTATATAAATGGAAATGACACATATTTGTAAAACTATAAAATGTCATCTTGGACTCAAGACTAGATACAGATTCTTTAGAAATATTGATAACTGATGTTATATGATCATGAAGCAAACAAAGGTGAAAAACACAAGTTGTGCATCAAATTGATAAGAATAATAACATGTATTATCTGAAACCACATTAAAACTTGACACGCACAAAATGTGCAAAACCATTCAAGATCAATTGATGTTTGTTTGTCTTGACATTGATGTTTGTTTGTCTTGAACATCAAGATCAATGTGTTGGTCATTAATGATGACCTTCTGTGACATTTTGGTATTTGAGAAACCACCATCATTCTTCCTCTTGGATGATAACGACGTGCCTACAAAAATGGACACTTCACCCTACTATGGTAAAGCTTCAAGACATGATTAGTGTGCCTAATTTTTTTCTATATGTCTCATGTAATACAAAACATAAAAACACGAATATTAAAACAGGGAATGGATAAAGGGAAGGTTTCACGTACGGACGTACCCTAGGCAGGCCCAAACGTTCGAGGATGTTCTTGTACACAAACTTGTCTACAAACTCTTCATGAGTTGAGTATTATTGGTTGATACGTTGAACATGGTGTTATGATATTGTTTCATATCAGCCTTTGACAACATTTTTTTATTAGAGGCCACGTCTATATAACTATACCTCTTCCAAAACGCGTCAATGGCACCCAAATTAGTGTTCAAAATGATTTCCTTGGGCTTTTGCATACATAATTAAGTACCCAGTTGAACCGTCATCTCACTATCAAGTATTAATAACATTACATTAGAATAGATTGACATACTAAAAGAAATAGAAATTGTGAAAGCAATAAATTAAAATCCATGTCTTTTAAGTAGCAATCAATTTCATGTTAACTAAAGCATACCTAACATTTCCATTTTATAAACAATATAATAATGGATAAAATACCAATGTGCATAAACCTTGTTGATTAGCTTTTGCATTTTCAAAATGGCCAATTGAAGAAACATATGTGTAATAGCCTTTCACTTTCAAAGTATCATGTTTATTCATAAGCTTACGTAACACCTTGAAAAACTTAATAGCTTATATTTCTTTATTAAATCGAACTTAAGGATTACTATTCTATTAGTGAGGAATGTTTTGGCTATTGTAGAGATCAAATCCATGCTAACTATGTAGTATTTAAAGAAAATATGCTCAAAGATATAAGTAGCAAGGTACAATTTATTTTAGAGGAATCGGATGAGTTTGTTTATAATTATAGCAAACAATGGGCATTGCCTACGTAGGGATCGAAGAGCCTTGGCACGAGGGCGGTTGCAAAGTCGATCTTTATGGCACGCTGTTATAACACTTTTATCTTCATACACACGGAACAACTCTTGCACGACATACTATATAACATGAATCTCAATGCAAACTACTACGGCATACTATATAACAATTGACCCACATGATACATCTTGACGACTGCACAAACCATGTACATTTAACACAAGAGCAGTGAATAATATTTCTACTTAGATAATACCTTTGGGCTCTTTATTGTATGTTTTGTTGAGTAGGAGTATGATATTGCTTCTCAAACGATCTCGCGTTTGACTCTGTATATTTGAATAAACAAACGGACATTTCATCAAACACCTCATGTGTATGCAGTTGGCTACGAATCCAAATAATATATTTACCACAAATCAAACATCAAACATAAAAACAATAACATACTTATTGAGACTTTAACTCAATCAATGATGATATAAACAGAGACTGAAACAATTACCTGGTTGATTGTTGAAGAACATAAATTCGATTTGCTTGACTCATCATGTGCTGCAATTTTGGCCTACAAAAAAATGATGACACGACACAAAAAATACTTAAATCATGAAAAAATTGAGCAACCACACAATTTTAAAACAACCACATTAATTAGTTTATCATATATTTATAAAAACCAGATCATACAAATAGACTACCATTGTGGAAATGATTTTTACTTTTGTGATATGGCTTTGAATCGGTTACATAGAGTTTCATTGATTTTAACGAGTTAGCAAAATTAGAAGACATATGTGTTTTTGAATTGGGTTATGTTATTTTTGGAGTTGTTTTTGAATGCGATGATATTAAATGTACAATTGTAACTTATTATGTGTGACTAGCTAAAAGACCCGTGAAATTCACGGGAATTTTAAAGAGAAGATAATACTGATTGCGATTTTTGTTGGAAATTTTGTGCACTTGTGGGATTAGTTCACACCTTGTAATGGGCTAGGAGGTACGGAGTGTACACCCATAAGGTCCATGAACACCACGACTCTAATAGTGGTTTGTATTGAAAGTGCTTGGTGAAAATCTTGTTGTGGTTACCATGATTATCGATGTTTCCATTGAAGCGGTACTTCCATTTGGATCGATGTTTCCACCGAAGTGGTTTCTCATCAAGTAGTGTTTACATCAAGCGATGGTGTTTCCAATCGAGCGGTGTAACCAGCGATAGCACTATGAAAGTACGCTAGTTGTATGAAAGTACTACTAGTGTTAAGGTCTTGCTTGTAGCGGCTTTGACCTATTCAAGTGGCGATTATAAGCGCATTATGACCATGTTTAATTGGTCATATAACCACTAACGGCTATAATGGGGATAATTATGAGGCTATTAATGGGCGATTAATACTCGTAATTCTATTGACTAACCAAGGTATTTCCTATAAATAGGAGATCATTTTATGTATGAACACACACGAAAACACAAAACACTTATAAGCGCAGGGTTATTGAATTGTGCCTAATTCTATAAGCGCATTTGGTCTTATCCCAGTAGATATTCGTGTAACCCGGCATTAGGGTCGAATAGTTTACTTTGGAAAGTGATCACACGATTCAAGTGATATCCGGTAACCACCTAGTGGTATCATTATTCGCGACCTTGTTGTTTGTTTCTGTTTTGAGCAGTTGTTGATTATCTTTACCATGTTCTTTGGCAACCGACACCAACAATCAAAGTAAACTATTTTGTGATAATCAATGGCAACTTGCGCAATGAAACACATGGCTTCAAACTTTGCTAATTTGGACAAGTTTGAAGGGTGGACTTTAGGAGGTGGCGGAAGAAGATGCACTTCTTGTCGTCGCATGAGTGTGGTGTGTGCTAACTACACCTATTCACGATGATGGGGATGATGCTCTTGTGGGCGGATCCGGAGGAGGAGCAAATGGGAGAATGATGACTACATATGCAGGTCTTATTCTCAATGGTATATCGATTCTCTGTTTGATATTTATCGAACTTTGAATCTTCAAAGAACTGGATTCCTTGGATGCCAAATATATGGTGAGGATGCATCAAGTAAGAAGTTCCTTGTTAGTAATTTCACAAATTACAAAATGGTGATTCAAGACCGGTTATGGAACAATACAATGAACTTCTTGGAATACTTGGCGAGTTTACACAACACAATATGCACATGGATGAGGCTATTTCGGTCTCTTGTGTTATTGATAAACTTCCTCCTTCTTGGAAAGATTTCAAGCATACCTTGAAACATAAGAAAGAGGAGTTAACTCGGTTGAGTTAGGCGGTCATCTGCGCATTGAGGAATCTCTCAAAGTGCGGGATAATGACAAGCCAAAGAGTAGCAATCTTCTTTGGACCATCCGTTGTCAATATGGTGGAGCATAACAACTCCACGGTACAATGACAACAAAGGCAAGCGCAAATTTCATGATAACACAAGGCGAGATCCTAACAAGAAGGCAACACCTACTTGTTGGAAATGTGGCAAGCGGTCATATTAAAAGGGACCGCAAGGGTGTTAAAGTTGGTGGTAAAGCCAATGGATCGAGCACTAATGGTTCGGGGTGGTGGTTCAACCAACTCATTGAAAGGTCGAAATATGTTTAATAAGTCTTTTGATTTATTATGTTACATATGTATCCGAATCTTATATGTGCGGGATGATGATGTTGCGTGGTGGGTTGACTGCGGTGCAACAGTTCATGTATGTAAAGATAGAAGCTGGTTCAAGACTTATGAGTCAACGAATGATGGTTCTATTCTTCACATAGGAAATGAGTCAACGACCTTGGTGCATGGTCGTGGTTGTGTAGATCTTAGGTTTAGTTGGAAAGATTGTAACTTTGTTTAATGTTATTCATGTTCACGATATCGGGAAGAACTTGGTTTCAAGTAGTGTTTTGAATAATCATGGATATAAACAAGTTATTGAATCGATAAATTTGTTCTTTCTAAATGTGGTGTTTTTATTGGTTTTGGTTATTTATGTAATCAAATGTTCAGGCTTAATATTACCAGCGGTGTTATTTCGACTTTTGTAACCACATATGATCGGTGATTCTAACCTTTGGCATGCTAGAATTGGTCATGTTCACTATAAAGGATGCAAGATATGTCTAGGGATGGTTTAATCCTACCTTTGACATGGACACCGAAAAGTGTAAAACTTGCATGTTGACCAAGATAACCAAGAAACCCTTTCGGGTGTTAGTCGTGAGACTAAGATCTTGGAGCTTATTCACGGTGACTGTGTGATTTGCATGCCACTCCTTCTTTGGGGAATAAGAAGTACTTTGTGACATTTATTGATGATGCTTCTAGATTTTGTTATGTCTATTTGTTACATACCAAGGATGAAGCATTAGATAAATTCAAAGTGTTTAAAAGCGAAGTTGAATTACAACTTGGGTCTTTGATCAAAAGATTAAGGGCGATAGGGAGGTGAGTACATGGATACTCGGTGCTTTCGATCTATTGGAATAATCCATGAACGGCGCCCTTATACTCCTCGGCAAAATGGTATTTACGAAGGAAAAGCAGTCTTGAAGGAGATGGTTAATTCCATGTTGTCCTATTCGAGATGAGTCAAGGTTACGGGTGAAGCTATGTTAACGACTTGCTATTTGCTAAATAGGGTTCCCAACAAAGGAACAAGGTTACCCCTTATGAACTCTGGACTAAAAGGAAATCAACTGAATTATCTCGAGGTGCAGGGTTGTAGGGCATGTAAGACTCACGATCCAAAGTGAAAACTTTGGGTGAAAGAGGCATTGTTGCATCTTTGTTGGATATCTTTGAGCATTCCAAGGCTTTTAGGTTCTATGTTATTGAACCTAATGAACATGTTCGATTAACTCCATAATTGAATCAAGGGATGCGGACTTTGATGAGAATAGATTCTCATCGGTCCCTAGACCAAGTCGGAGGATTCCTAATGGAACTCATGACATTTGGTGTATCGAGAGGTCACGATGATGAACCATCGGTGGTCCCGATGAGGTTGTGGTTCAACAACTTTGACCTTTGCTCGGGAAGAGCAAAGGATCGAGACTCAAAGTCATTTGGACACGAGTTTCAACTATACTTAGTTGAAGGAACCGAGGATGAGGTCTCGACCAATACTCCTATTGCTTCATTGTTGAGGATGATTCCAAGACATTTGAAGAAGCAATGAAGTCCCGGACATTGCTTTACGGAAAGAAGCAATCAATGATGAGATGGATTCAATCATGGGCAACAACACTTGGGTGTTGGTTGATCTACCACCAGTTGCAAGCCTACGGGTTGCAAATGGATTTTCAAAAGGAAAATGAAAGTAGATGGAATTATTGAAAGTTCAAGGCTAGACTAGTCATTCAAGGCTTTAAACAAAAGTCGGGATAGACTATTTTGATACTTATGCCCACATGGCTCGTGCTCGATACCATAAGGCTGGCGATTGCTATGGCATCTATTCACAACTGGTTATTCATCGGATGGATGTGAAGACAGACTTTTGAATGGTGAATTGGAAGAAGGTTTATATGAACCAACCTCGGGGCTTCATCATGCACGGCAATGAAAACAAGGTGTAAACCGATTAAGTCTCTTTATGGTGAAGCAGGGCACCTAAGCAATGGCATCAAAATCGATAAAGTGGTTTTGTCTAGTGGTTATGTTCTTAACCAAGGTGACAAATGTGTATATAGCAAATTTGATGAATACGGTAAAGGAGTCACCATTTTCTATATGTTGATGACATGTTGATCTTTGGCATCGACCAAAATCGAGTTGACGACAAAGGAATTTTTGTTATCAAGGTTCTCCATGAAAGACATGGGGAGGCGATGTTATCCTTGGTATAAGGATTAAACATGAAAGTAATAAATTTCTATCTCTCGGTCTCATTATATTGAGAAGGTCTTGAGGAAATTCAATTACTTTGATTGTACTCGATGAGTACTCTATGGATACTTGTGAGAAGGCGATGCCTAATCATGGCAAGTCGTATCTCAACTTGAGTATTCTAGGGTAATTGGCTGCTGATGTATGCCATGACTTGTACAAGACACGATATTGGTTTTGCGGTGGGAAAATTGAGCGGTATACTAGTAATCCTAGTGCTCATCAATCGGCGAGTTCAAAGGGTCTTGAAGTATTTGAAGAGAACTATGGATTATAGTCTCTCGTATCTTGGTTACCCATCGGTGTTGGAAGGTTACAGCGATGCAAGTTGGATCGATAACATCAAGACAACTCGTCTACCGATGGTGGGTATTCCTACTTGGTGGAGGTGCAATTTCTTGGGCATCCAAGAAGCAAACTTGCATCACCGGTTCAACAATGGAATCGAATTTGTGGCTCTAGCATTTGCTAGTAAAGAAGTGAATGGTTGAAAACTTGCTTCTTGAGATTCCATTGTGGCCTAAACCTATAGCACCTATTTCTATCCGGTGTGATAGTGCGGCTACATTGGCTAAGGCTTATAGCCGGATGTACAATGGTAAGTCTAGACACTTGGGTGTCGGACATAGCATGATTCGTGAGCTTATCATGAATGGGGTGGTATCTATAGAGTTTGTGAGATCTCAGCGAACTTAGGCGATCACTTGACGAAGGGTGCAGCTAGAGACTTGGTTATAAAGTACGCTAAAGGGATGGGTTTAAGTCCAACTTAGTCACTGAATTCTAGGACACTGACTCCATCCTAAGGAAACTTGGGAGCTGAGTTCAATGTGGAAAGTCGAACATTCGATTGGTTTGGAGCACATGTTTATTTACATCCCAAGGTTGTGCTCGAACTCTTTGAAAGGAGGATGAAGTCTTTACTTCTTAATGGTTAATTTTCTTTGAAAAAGTGCTTGGCGGGAGCATGACTAAAGAGGAACCACCTATGTAAATGTTGAAGTTTTGCGCTTGGGAAGTTTTGGACTTTTAGCTTTTACAACATTTATGAATTTGGATATGGACACATGGCTTGTATAGTGTCGGGAGCTTTTAAGTGTTTGAAAACTTGTGTGTATTTTATCTTGGTATTCAAATGGGTTGAAGGGTTCAATTCTTAGAACACCTTGATTCTCGAATATTTGAGCGTGTAATTACTAAGATGGAAATTCAATCCTCGGGACATTTTCATTTATGCATGTTTTGCTTGATGTTTGTTTTTCATGCAAAGGAAGTGAACTAAATTTAGGGAGGATTGTTGGAAAATTTAGTGCACTTGTGGGATTAGTTCACACCTTGTAATGGGCTAGGAGGTGCGGAGTGTACACCCATAAGGTCCATGAACACCCGACTCTAATAGTGGTTTGTATTGAAAGTGCTTGGTGAAATCTTGTTGTGGTTACCATCGATTATCGGTGTTTCCAGGCGATGCTTCCTTTGGATCATTGTTTCCACCGAGTGGTGTTTCCACCAAGTAGTGTCTCATGAGTAGTGTTTACAGAAGCGGTGGTGTTTCCAGAGCGGTGTAACCACCGATAGCACTATGAAATACCGCTAGTTGTATGAAAGTCGCTAGTGTTAAGTCTTGCTTGTAACGGCTTTGACCTATTCAAGTGGCGATTATAAGCGCATTATGACCATGTTTAATTGGTCATGTAACCACTAACGGCTAAAATGGGGATAATTATGAGGCTATTAATGGGCGATTAATACTCATAATTCTATTGACTAGCCAAGAGTATTTCCTATAAATAGGAGATCATTTTATGTATGAACACACGAAAAACACAAAACACTTATAAGCGCAAGGGTTATTGAATTGTGCCTAATTCTATAAGCGCATTTGGTCTTATCCCAAGTAGATATTCGTGTAACCCGGGCATTAGGGTCGAATAGTTTACTTTGGAAAGTGATCACACGATTCAAGTGATATCCGGTAACCACCTAGTGGTATCATTCTTACTTGACCTTGTTGTTTGTTTACTGTTTGAGCAGGTTGTTGATTATCTTTACCATGTTCTTTGAGCAACCGACACCAACAATTTTGTATTTAATTGAAAGATGTGGGGAGGCAAAAATGTAATGTTGTGTTTGTCAAATAAACAAAAGGCGATGTCAAAGTACCAAATGAAAAGACAAACATTGCATATACCAAATATAGTTGTTTCTGTCGGTTGAATTCAATTAAAATTTTATTGTGGAAATCAAAGAGGCATAAATTGTGTAATCTTCATCTCAATATATAACGTATCCACTAAATTTGATGAATGAAGTTCATGTTTGAAAAATTTAACATTCGGTGAGTAATTTAGGCGGCATATAAATCAATAAATTTTGCAAAATGGTTCGGTGTGGTTTGTGTATAATCACAACTTTGCATAAATTTTTGTGAACAACATTCGTAGTTCTAGTTGTGGGCTTGCCATGTTAGCATTGAATGAAAATCTTCAACTATCTTTACTCTTAATGTGAAAATAACTACATAAAGTTTTCCATGTGTAAAGACATGGAAATTAGAAGCTACTTTAGTATAAAGGTAACCCTTTATCCGAAGGCTGAATTTCAATCCTCACAAGCAACACTCGCTTTCCAAAATGGCTAACGTTAATTATATCGGCTATGATGACGGTTCTCTTGAACCGAAAAACACAAAGTTTTTCTTGCTAGCGACTTGGTTCTCGTAGTGTCTTTCATCATAGCGACTTCTGCGGTAAAAGGTAGCGAGTTGTAGTGTTAATTGTTAGCGATTTGGTCCTAGCGACTTGTCTATTGAGACAAGCCAACAAGCAGTACAACAGTGGATTCTCCACTACGGCTAGCGACTTGGTGAAGTTAGCGACTTGCTTTCAATTTTTTAGCGACTTGTACTTAGTATTCTTAGCGACTTGGTGTTAGCGACTTGGACCTTAGCGAGTTGCTCTTTAGCGACTTATTTGTGTAGCGAGTTGGTGCTTTAGCGACTTGTGTCCAATAATTGGGTCTTAGCGACTTGGTTCACAGAAATTGAGATCTTGGCGAGTTGCTACTTAGCGACTTGGTTCAAGAATTGTAGCGACTTGGTTGATTTTTGTTTATGTCTGGTTTTCTCTTGATTTAGTAAAATCTAGTGAAAGAATCTATTTCGGTTTAATCATAGAGTTATAAAATCCGTGTAATCTGTTAACACGTCTACCAACGTACCTACAATTATCTCCACCGTTCTTTGAGGATGTTCGAGCGGTGGTTCGGATACTCGTCCACCTATGCTTGCCAGGCCGACTACGACTCTTGGGCTCAACGAATCAGTTGTCTTGTCTTGGAAAGGAAAATGGGGTCAACATTCTAAAATCTATTGATGAAGGACCTTATCATATTGAGACTACAAGAGACTTAATTGATACATTGCGAGATGGAACAATGATATATGGATTAGACGGACCAAAGGCGTATGATGAGCTCAATGATAAGGAGAAAAAGAGATTCGATCTTGACATCGGGCTTCTAACATTAAACTTGAGGTCTTCTAAAAGACATCTACAAGCTTATCAATCACAACACTGAAGCCAAGGCGGTTTGGGATAATGTCAAGATGCTTCTCTCGGTTCGAATTAACCAAGGAAGGCAGAGAATCTGGCTGTATGATGAGTTTGAGCACTTCAAGATGAAGCGGAAGAAGGTGTCTATGAGTATTATGTGAGATTCCACAAGCTTGTGAATGATATGAGGAATATCAAAATGACCATGCCAAATATTCATTTGAATTCAAAGTTTGTGAACAACATGAATCCAGTGGCATAAGTTTGTCACCTCTGCGACTAACCAAAGGATTGAAGAACACCAACTATGAGCAACTTTATGCATTTCTTCTTGAGAATGAGAGACATGCTATGTTTGAAAAAGGATTATTGAGCAGTTCAAAACCAACGGGGAGAAACAAGTTAGTCAAATGACTCTACAACTTTTTACATCAATGTTGGAATTACCACCAAAGCTTCTCAAGTCATACCCATGGGTAATGGTAATTACAAGCTCATCCACGATCCGGCATATAAGCCTCGACCCAAACACATTCATGGAAAACTTCATCAATCAACTGTCTCTCATTGTTAGTCAAAACATGAACTCTCTCCCACACACCAACAATAACCTCGAGCGACATCCGATCCACACAATAAAGCTACATCGGAGATGGGAAGGTTATGGTGCAACCAGTTCAAGAAAGGCAGTATGAACAGGGAAGAGGTGGAGTTGGTAGAGGATATGTGGCAAATCAGAATCGTGGAAGGAATCCAAATCAGGGTCAAGCTAAGCCAATTAACACATAGCAAGGAACTGCACTTCTCCAAAATGCCCTCAAAATGCAGAGTACTTCAAAGACAAGATGTTACTTGTGCAAGCTCAGGAAAATGGAGCCGCTTTGGATGAAGAGGAGTTGTTGTTTCTTGCTGAGGGAAATGCCCGAACCTATGATGCTGATGTTGATGAACAACCAATTCAAGAGATAGGTCATAATCAGCAGAATGCCTTTCAAGTTGCAGACAGTGATGCATACGACTCTGACGTCGATGATGAACCTCTTGCAGACAATCTTCATGGCAAGCATTTCTCCAATGGTCTCTCCAAAGGTCTCATCATCACGACAAGTGGGTCCATCCAAAGAATCAATCATCTTAGAGGTATTAAAACTATCGATGATGTTGATGAGCAAAAGATACATGACAAAGTACAATCAATCGAAACTTTTGAGTCGATATTGAAAATATGGGTAATATCAATGTTGTCCCATATGATCAATATGTGAAACAAAGTGAAAGTGAGGCCATACCAAGTGATGCATCTTCTGCATCAATGATGACTATATTTTGATGAATACACCGCATGTGCCCTAATGATTACATTATTTACGAACTAAATGCCTATAAAGAACAAGTTGCCATTTATGAACAACGTGCTAAGTTTGAGTTAACTACTCATGAGCGGGAGTTGGATAACCAAATCGTACAATTATCGAAAAAGTAATTTTAGAGGAATTGTTAAAACAAGAGTTAAACTCCTTACAAGAAAAGCTTTCTAAAGCATTAAGCAAAAGCAAGAGCTTCAAGATAATGTTAAAGTGCTTAAACAAGAATTTAATGCTAAGGAATCAAAACTTTTGAATGATTTTCAAATCTAAAAACCTTGAAAACAATCTTGAAAATAAGTTGTACATACAAGGAACACCATTCAGATTGCTCACATGATTACTAAATAGTATCCCCATTATAAAGGAATCCAACCACAGTATGGTAAGAAAGCAAAAGCTGCTCAAAATGTAATCTATGATGGCAATGAGATTCTTAAAACTAAGCGAAACCTAGTTGCATTGAGTGCCTGAAAGATAGAAAATAAGATGATGCATCTAGGAGAAAATGGATATGAAGCTTAACGATCACCTTTTGTAAAGAGAATAACATAACGATCAAACCCCATGATTACACTAAGGAAAATTGTATATCCTTAAACAAGTTTAAGCGTCGGACTACATTAACCCCACGAACAAGTGTTCGGAAAAGGATATGGATATGCAAAAAGTCGAAAATCTTGGTGAAAAGAATCCCCTAGTAGGAAATTGCATCAAACAACCGTGTATCCTCCTAATACACCAATGCATTTAGTTCCTAGATCTATTGCCACTAATAGCAAGACCTTAATCGACTGTATGTTGTTTATCAATTTGTTTGTTGATTTTGAGAAAACTTGTAAGAAGAGAATCACACCTCTGAGGATAAGCGGGGGGAAAGGGTTTGAGCAAACTAAAGAATGTTATTTAACCGAGGTCATGCCCTTCTTTAAACAATTAAAGGTTAATTTGAGAGTCTTCAAAAGGAATTAATTATGATATTAAAGAAATGGAAAAGGAATTTGATGCAATGATAGTTGAGGTTAATGATTATGAACAGGAACTCAAATATAATGAAGTTGAAAGGAAGAACTTGCATATCTTAAATGAGAATTTGATTTCGAGTTGTGTGGCTAAAGATGTGTTTTATACTGTTACTAAGCACTCTATTACATCTTCTCGATTTCATGAATTATCTATTGCATTGAAAGTTTCTCATGATCGTGTTATTGAGCTTGAAAACAAAAACTCATAACTAAATGAGAAAATTGATCAGGATGATCACGATAATTTGGTAAAACATCTTTCTAAACTAGAAGTTGAACATTTTGATTTGCAACTAAAATATCAACATCTTAAAGAAAATGTCAAAACCTCAAATATCAAGACATCCTCGGATGTTC